>JAJTUV010000871.1:817500-954970 GCA_021653895.1 Mastomys natalensis
ATAATAATGTGTGTCTTTGAGCCCTGGGCCGTTTCTTTGGCATCATTTCTCTAGCTTCTCACAACATAAATGCACAAATATGCACAGTAGAAGGCCCCTCTAATTCTTACACAATGGCTTTCTACAAGTTTTCATCATAGGATCTTGAGTGGCATTCTGAAGCCAGACCTTGCAAGAATTCAGAGAAAAAATAATCAACCACGAAAACAAAGTCAGAGATTGAAAAGCCCCCTTCCCCTGTTCTTGCTCCTGCTCAGGGCCACATGGTGATGCTCCTTTGTGCAGAAGATGTGCATCAGAGAGGAGCAAGAATCAGGACTGGGACTTTGCAAGGAAGCAAAATCTAGGGAGAGACATAGCTACCCATAAGCTGCTTAATATTAGGCTGTAGTCAGGTTCTTTGATTGGGAAAATAGTAATCACTTTTAGTTAGAGCTCTATTACAGAGGAGAAAGATCATTTTTCAAATTTGCATCAGTTTCATAAAAAGACTTTTTTTTCACATTAGGATGTAAAATATCCTAGACCTTTTTCTTAAATATATTTTAACTTTGTTCAAATAATTGGTAAATTGGGCAATCCAGAGGGGCTGTTTTCATTAACATTGTGTTTATCTGGTGTGTATAGAAAAGCCTTCTGATCACGGAGCAATTAGTAGGATTTATGCTGTTTAAAATTCTTGACCTACTGATAGATTCAGGCGTCTACAATGAGTGTAGACATAGCTTCTCATTACACAATAATCCCTGGGCGGGAAGCAGGAAAGATCTGGTTTGACTAAGAGAATAAATGAGCTGAAAAATTACATTTACTGTAAGTACTCATGCCCAGGGTGCCCAGGCCTTCATCTGGCACACAGCAAATTCCATCTTCCCTTTGATGAAGGAAATGAGAGATTACGCTGAACAGCTGATTTTTATCCCAGTCACTCCACAGACTGTCAGTGTTTGTTTGAGATTTCTTCCTAGTAAGCTGTTTATCACTCTGACTTTCTTTGTTCTTCCTGGCTTTGATCTCAGTGGATGTCAAGGAGATACTTATCCTAACTAACTCTAGGGGAAATTCAGGACAAGAGCAATCTCCCTGGCTTGATATGGGAAACAGGGTCCTGCTTTCTCCATCATTTGTCTTTGCTTGGCTGTGTGTCTTTCTTTCTTCCTTTTTTTTTTTTTTTTTTTTTTATCCCAGTTTAGTTCATGTTCAGAGTGTAGAGTATCAGTAAAACAGGAAGAAATGGGGCTTCTACTGAATTTCTCATTTGGATTGATTTTTCAAAGAGCTGCAGAATAGCAATAAATGCTTGCTCTAGTTTTGCCGCATGGGATCCCATCCGAAGACAAGTGTTTATTTCCTTGGTGAAAAATAATAACCAAGCTGATTTCTGTGCTTTGGTTGCAAATAAAGGATCCTATTAGCTGATCTTATGAGATCAATCCTTCCTAGTCATTTACATTTGATTATTGCAAAATGTTTGAAAAATCACAGTCAATTTGGGCTCATGTGTTATTTTTATATTGTCCATAGATTTTTGCTGATATTAGCATTGTGTAACTATCGTTTCTGAATCTAAGTCATTAATGTTGTCATCAATGTCATTCCTTTTTGCAGATTTTCTCTGTTGACAGATGTATGGTTTATACACATACTTTGGTTTCTGTGAATCTGAATTTGTTGTAAAACAACTTGTAATCGATATCCCTAAGGGATCTACAAAACATGATTTATAAACCTATTTTAGTATATATGATACATATATATTTATATACAGAGAGATATTTACAATCATATTAAATTTGGCATATGTCAGATTGCTAACTAAAATTACACTAGCTGAAATTATAATAGCTCAGTACAAGATTAGAATAATCGAAAGTGATTTTACATATGGTTGTAAATAAAAGGCATATGAATAGGTATTCAAAAATCTCTCAAAAATAGAGTATAGTAAAAAAAAAAGCAGAAAGAGAGCAGTAAGAACATAGTCTAGGTTATAATTAAAGCCATTGGGTATCAGAGCATTCAAATGTTGTCATCAGTACATGAGAATACTAGTTCTTGGTTGCAGAAGAGGTATATTTATGTCTTAAATATAAAGAGGTATATTGTATACACAATCATATTCTTTGTTGCTGTATTACATAATATAGCATAAGCAATATCAGATAGTACAGAACTACTATTCCATATAAATCTCTAACCATGTGAATCTACACAGTATTGTGTGCATTAAGCTTCATTGTTTGTTTATTACTAGTTTAATATAAAACAATTCTTCTTATGGTCTATATTAATATAAAGATATGAGAAATCCATAATTTCACTCACATCTTTGTTAGAGGCATATTTCCTTGAAAAAAGCAATGAAAAGCAACTCTGAAAACATATCTCTCTGGATACTAGGCTTCTGTTATGCAAGGCCTCATTGCTCACTTGTGGTGTGAAGATACTACTAAGTCATCTAAGACAGTACCAGTGCCTTTCATCTGGATCTTTGTTTAATATATACTCTTAGAAAAATCTCAGTATATTTTCACCCAGATTTTCTTTTTTTATTGATTATTTTACTTATTTGCATTTCAAATGTTATCCGCCTTCCTAGTTTTCCCTCAAGAACTCCCTATCCCATCCCCCTTCCCCCTGTTTCTATGAGGGTCCTCCCCCACCCACTCCTGACTCACTGCTCTAGCATTCCCTTACACTGGGGAATCGAACTTCCACAGGACCAAGGGACTCCCCTCCACTGATTATAAGACAGTCCTCTGCTACATATGCAGCCGGAGCCATGAGTCCTTCCATGTGTACTCTTTGGTTGGTGGTTTAGTTCCTGGGAGCTCCGGGGGTGGGGGTCTGCTTGGTTGATATAGTTGTTCTTCATGTGGGGTTGCAAACCCCCACCCAAATTCTCAAATCTGATTTTACTGGCCAGTCAACTCAAACATTGACTGAATTGTCTAATGTGTTGTCTCTATGCCTCAGCTTACAAGTTGACACAATATAACATATTAATGTTAAAATGCAAAACTTCACATAAACACAACAAAAGCTAAACAGGTGGAATCAAGTTCAAGAGAAGAGGTATGGGTTACATAAGAGAAACTTATTTCTTATTTTTAGTTAGGAGGGTGTATTCTTTTTTGTCATTTGTACCCATTTTGATCCAAGTATTGAATAAAAATCAAATTCATTTCCAAAAATTAAAAAAATATATATAGATACTCCATGAAGTAACCTTCATTAATTTTTGTGTTTAGAGTAGTGTGCTGCTAAATTCTGCATTCCTCTCAGAGAACTCATTAAATCCTCATGTCTAAAGAAACTGCATGCCTTAGTTCTGAGACAAAGGTATTATGGAAGCGGGGTCCTTAGCAATCCCATAATCCCACAAGATTTATGAATTCATGCATATATAGACCTAAACCAAACTAAAGAAATTATAGTTTTCCACTGAGCTGTTTAATTTACACATAAAATATACATCTTTTATGGTCATACAAACAATAAATTAACTCACTACAGCACCAAACTAAGATTGTGAATAAGCCTCAGTATGCTCTTAAATTCTACACTTACGTTAACTCAGAACCTTCAGGTGTGTAGGCTTCGAAAGATTACCCCTTTGCTTCTGCCCCATGAAGTTTTACAGCACTAAGAGCAGCTTATGCATGGTGCCCACAAATGTGTGTAGAGGTTTTTAAGCACATGCTATAGAAATTCAGAACATCATTTGAGAAGTTGTAAGCATCTGTTTAAGATAATTTATACCATAAATGATTGTACTATCTCTTTACACACACTTCCTATTTCCCCTTTTATTATATGGGTATCATTTTCCCATTTATTCCTATGGCTCAAGAAAATGTCTACCTTGTCAGGTTTGTTTGTGTTTATCCTACTTGTCCAAAGTCTACATTCCTGATGTCTTTATATATTTAACAGTTTAATGAAAAGATTCAACTGTATGAAAGGATTTTATTTGTAGAGCTCTTGAGATTTAAATATTTTACTGTAAGTGGTCAGTTTTATGTTAAGTTTTGTTTAAGATTAGCTAAATAAATTTAGAGAATATTTCAGGTAATATTTTAAACCAACTACACAAAATACATGAAAATACAACTGTGCTATCTTATGTACAATATGACCACTTTATAAACTAAAATGCATCCAATTAACATTCACTTATCTAATTAATAGCTGAGTTATTAAAAGTATCATACTAGAATGAACATGGCATAATGTTACATTAATAATTCACAAGGAGAATATTCTCTAAATTTTATTAAATACCCTTATGCCTTATATGCTCTTTGAGGCATATTACCTATCTTTTCTCACCAAATTATCTTAATAATTAGTGTTCTCCATTTTGCACATTTGCAAACTAATGCATAGAGAAGTAAATTGGCTTTCTTAAGCTGAAATCAAAATCAATGTCTGCTTAATTTCCAAGTCCATGCTTACAAATTTCACCAATAGACATGCGTTTATGGACAGCATAGCTTTCCAAAAAATGTACCTACTTCCAACACAGAGATTTTGGAAGGCTTCACAGGAAAATGAGACTTTTATATTATTCTGACAAATTAGAGAATCTGGGAGGTCTACATTCTTCTTGACAAACTGTTATTACAGCTAAATAGCAACCACATTTTTTTAAAAAAATTTATTTATTTATTTATTTTATTTATTTGTTTATTGGATATTTTATTTACATTTCAGATATTATCCCCTTACCCCATTACCCCCCCACCCAGGAACCCCTAACCCATCCCCCCTCCTCCTGCTTCTATGAGGAAGTGCCCCCACCTACCCCCCATCCCTACCTCCCCACCCTTGAATTCCTCTACACACAGCATCCAGCCTTCATGGGGCCAAGGATCTCCTCTCCCACCTATGCCCAACAGGGCCATCCTCCCTTGCGTATACAGCTGGAGCCATGGGTTCTTCTCTAAGGGCTCCCAGGCTGGTGGTTTAGACCCTGGGAGCTCTGGTTGGTTGGTATTGTTGCTCTCCTCATGGTGCTACAAACCCTTTCAGCTCCTTCAGTCTTCACTCTAAGTCCTCCATTGGGAACCCCTTGATCAGTTCAATAGTTAGCTGTGAGCATCTGCCTCTGAATATGTCAAGCTTTGGCAGACCTCTAAGGAGACAGCTATATCAGGCTCCTGTCAGCAGGCACTTCCTGAAATTCACATCAGCAACCATACTTTTAATACTGGAAATTCTTTTTTTTTTTAATTGGAAATTTTATTTACATTTGAGATGTTCTCCCCTTACCCCATTTCCCCCCTTCCTCCCAGGAACTCCCTATCCCATCCCCCTCCTCCTGCTTCTATGGGGGTGTACCCCCACCTTCCCTCCCCTGTACCTCCCCTCCCTACCCTTGAATTCCCCCCCCCACGACATCCAGCCTTCATGGGACCAAGGATCTCTTCTCCCACCTATAACTCCCTTGCATATATAGCTGGAGCCATGGGTCCCTCCTTAAGCGCTCCCAGGCTGGTGGTTAAGACCCTGGGGGATCTGGTTGGTTGGTATTGTTGTTCTCCTCATGGAGTCACCAACCATTTCAACTCCTTCAATCTTCATTCTAACTCCTCTATTGGGAACCCCATGATCAGTTTAATGGTTAGCTGTGAGCATCTGCCTCTGAATATGTCAGACTCTTGCAGACTTCTAAGGAGACAGCTATATCAGGCTCCTGTCAGAATGTACCTCCTGACATGCACATCAAAGTCTACCTTTGGTGACTGCACATGGGATGGATACCCAGGTGGAATGGTCTGAAGACGGCCCCTCCTTCAGTTTCTGTCCTACACTTTGTCTCCATATTTGCTCCCTTGAGTATTTTGTTACTCCTTCTAAGAAGGACTGAAGCCCCCCCCCCCCTTGGTCTTCATTCTTCATGAGCTTTATGTGGTCTGTGAGTTGAGACTTGGGTATTTCAAGCTTCTGGGCTAAAATCCAATAATCAGTGAGTGAATACCATGTATGTTCTTTTGTGATTGGGTTACTTCACTCAGGGTGATATTTTCTAGTTCCATCCATTTACATAAGAATTTACTGAATTCATTGTTTTTAATAGCTGAGTAATATTCCATTGTGTAAATGTACCACATTTTTTGTATCCATTCCTCTGTTGAAGGACATCTGGGTTCTTTCCAGCTTCTGGCTATTATAAATAAAGCTGCTATGAACATAGAGAAGCATATGTCCTTGTTATATGTTGAAGCATCTTCTGGGTATATGCCCAGGAGTGGTATAGAAATGTTCAGCATCCTTAGTCATCAGGGAAATACAAATCAAAACAACCCTGAGATTCCACCTCACACCAGACAGAATGGCTAAGATCAAAAACTCAGGTGATAGTAGATGCTGGCGAGGATGTGGAGAAAGAGGAACACTCCTCCATTGTTGGTGGGATTACAAGATGGTGCAACCACTCTTGAAAACAGTCTGGCGGTTCCTCAGAAATATTGGAAATTCTGTGTAAGTCTGCTGTAGTTACCCCTGGCTACCTCTAGTTGTTTCTGATGGTCATTTCTGTAGGAATTCAAGCTTGAGATATTTGCATCATCCCACATTTTCTAGATATTAATGAATGTTATTGCAGAAAAAGCATATCAAGGTATAATTTAGGAGTAAGATGATAGATTAAAATGATGGCTTTATTATTGATATAGTTATTGAAAGACGAGATGTGGTTATAGGGTAACAATGCACTTCTTATTGCACATGTATATAGAAAGACATAAAAAAGAGAAGAAGACTAAATAGGGCAGATACTAACAACTGAGAAATAAAACTGTGCTGATGGGTGAAGAAATAGTTAAAGATAAAGCCCATCACTTGGAAGGTAATTTTGAGAAAAATTATACAACATATGATATCACAAATAGAAAAGTATAGGACTAGAAAGATGGGTCAACAGTTAAGAGCACTGGAAATTCTTTCAGAGATTTGAGTTAGGTTATCAGTACCTACATGGTAAGTAACAACCATCTGTAAGTCCAGTTCTAGAGCACATAATGCCCTCTTCTGGCCTCTGTGGGCACTATACATATAAGTGGTACATAGACATACATATAGACAGGTAGATATATAAATAAAGAAATAACAGCATATGTAACTAATGAAAGATAATCGAGAAATGTATAGTGTACTTTGAGAAGACCTACTACATGATCAGATGCATTTCATACCATATAAGGAAAAGAAAATGAAGAGAGAAAAAATTTAGAATATTCAGTTCTGAAGATGGTAGATATGATCAGTTGCTTTTGTCTGACAGACTAAAGGAAGAGAATCAGAAAGACAGACCCTGTTCAAAATGCCAGGGAGAGAAAGAGCTTGGGAAATTCATGAGGGATCAAGTCACAGAGGATAGCTGGTAAGTATAGAGAAGCAGGAGGGTAACAGAGCATGCATAGCCAAGCCACAAAGTGGGGAAAACAAGCCACTTGGCTCTTTGGGGAAGAGGCAGTTTTTCATTGATAAAAAATCTTTTCCCTTATTTCTTTTTGTTCTTCTTTTCTACCTATTTGGTTTTGCCTCTCTACTTTTAGAAATATTTTGTCTTTGAAATGTCTTGAAGAATGGTGAATTTCATTTCTATTCTGTGCTTTATACTTACATAATATTATTTTTTTTCATTGCAATTATTTATTTTCTAACCTTTTGTTCCTTTATCCTCTCCTGCATAATGTACTCTTTCATTCTTTCTTTCTCATATTTAACTTTGCCTTTTCTCAATTGTTTTCTCTCTAACTGACCTCTTTCTTTATATCATTTAATGTTTCTATATTTATCCTAAATAATTTGAAATTTTATAACACTCTACTTTGGTCTTTTTACAACAAACTTTTTTATAACAGCAAAACTTTCTGAAGAAGAAAACAGGAATAATTGTCAATAACAAATGCTAAACAAATACTTAGAAAAAAACCTAAGTAGAAAGATCAAAGATCATTAAAATGAAAAGTTTTAAAAAATGAAGAAACTGACACAAGTTGGAAAAAATTCCAGTGTTCTTTCTTTCTTTTTTTTTTATTGGATATTTTATTTACATTTCAGATGTTATCCCCTTACCCCATTTCCCGCCCACACAGGAACTACCCCAACACCTACCCCCTTCTTCTGTTTCTATAATGATGTGCCCTCACGTACTCCTACCTCGCCACCCTTGAATTCCTCCACATTGAGGCATCTAGCCTTCACTGGGGACCACAAACCTCCTCTCCCACCTATGCCAAACAAGGACATTCTCCCATACATATACAACTGGAGCCATGGGTCTCTCCCTATGTACTCGCAGGCTGATGGCTTAGACCCTGTGAGCTCTGATTGGTTGGTATTGTTGCTTTCCCCATGGGGCTGCAAACCCTTCCAGCTCTTTCAGTCTAATCTCTAATTCCTCCATTGGGAAGCCCATAATTAGTTCAATGGTTAGCTTCGAGCATCTGCCTCTGTATATGTCAGGCTCTGGCAGACCTCTAAGGAGACTGCTATATCAGACTCCTGTCAGCATGCACTTCCTGGCATCCACATCAGTGTCTACCTTTGGTGACTGCACAAGGGATGGATACCCAGGTGGATCAATCCCTGGATGGCCCCTCCTTCAGTTTCTGTCCCACACTTTGTCTCCATATTTGCTCCCTTGTGTATTTTGTTACTCCTTCTAAGGACTGAAACACCCACATTGGTCTTCCTTCTTCATGAGATTCATGTGGTCTGTGAGTTGAATCTTGGGTATTGCGAGCTTTTGAGTTAATATCCAATTATAAGTGAGTGGATGCCATGTGTATTATTTTGTGATTGGGTTACCTCAATCAGGATGATATTTTCTAGTTCCCTCCATTTGCCTAAGAATTTAATGAATTCATTGTTCTTAATAGCTGAGTAATATTCCATTGTGTAAATGTACCACATTTTCTGTGTTGATTCTTCTGTTGAAGGACATCTGAGTTCTTTTTAGCTTCTGGATATTATAAATAAGGCTCTTATGATCATAGTGAAGCATATGTCCTTGAAGCATCTTCTGGGTATATGCCCTGGAGTGGTATAGCTGGGTCCTCAGGAAATGCTATGTCCAATTTTCTGATGAACCCTAAGACTGATTTCCAGAGTTGTTGCACCATCTTGCAATCCCCCTAACAATGGAGGAGTGTTCCTCTTTCTCCACATCCTCGCCTGCATCTGCTATCACCTGAATTTTTGATCTTAGCCATTCTGACTGGTGTGAGGTAGAATCTAAGGGCTGTTTTGATTTGCATTTCCCTGATGACTAAGGATGTTGAATATTTCTTTAGGTAATTGTCAGCCATTCGAGTTTCCTCAGTTGAGAATTCATTGTTTAGTTCTATACCCCATTTTTAATAGGGTTATTTGGTTGTCTGGAGTCTAGTTTCTGAAGTTCTTTTTATATATTGGATATTAGCCCTTTACTGGATGTAGGATAGGTAAAGATCTTTTCTGAAACTGTTGGTTGCTGTTTTGTCCTATACTCAACAAAACTGGAAAATCTGGATGAATCTGAATCCAGAAAATCTGAATGGACAATTTTCTAAACAGATACCAAATACCAAAGTTAAATCAGGAGCAGATAAACCATCTAAACAGTTCCATAACCCCTAAAGAAACAGCAGCAGTCATTAAAGGTCTCCCAACCAAATTAAGCCCAGAACAGGAGAGTTTTAGTGCAGAATTCTATCAGACCTTCAAGGAAGACCTAATACAAATTGTCTTCAAACTATTCCACAAAATAGAAACAGAAGGAACACTACCCAATTCATTCTATGAAGCATCAATCATGCTCCTAAGTAAACCTCACAAAGACTCAAAAAAGAAAGAGAATTTCAGACCAATCTCCCTTAAAATAACAATGCAAAAATATTTAATAAAATTCTCTCATGCTGAATCCAAGAACACATCAAAACAATCATCCATCATGATCAAGTAGGATTTATCCCAGGAATGCAGGGATGGTTCAATATTTGGAAATCCATCAACATGAACAACAATATCTACTATATAAACCAACTCAAAAAAAAAAAAAAAAAAAACCCACAACCACATGATCCTCTTGCTAGATGCTGAGAAAGCATTTGACAAAATTCAACATCCCTTCATGATAAAAGTCTTGGAAAGATCAGGAATTCACGGCCCATACCTAAACATAGTAAAAGCAATATACAGCAAGCCAGTAGCCAACATCAAACTAAATGGAGAGAAACTTGAAGCAGTCTCACTAAGATCACTAAGACAAGGCTGCCCATTCTCTCCCTACCTATTCAATATAGTACTGGAAGTCCTAACCAGAACAGTTAGACAACAAAAAGAAGTCAAAGGGGTACAAATAGGAAAGGAAGAAGTCAAAATATCACTATTTGCAGATGATAGGATAGTATACTTAAGTGACCCCAAAACTTCCACCAGAGAACTCCTAAACCTGATAAACAACTTCAGCAAAGTGGCTGGTTATAAAATCAACTAAAACAAATCAGTAGCCTTCCTCTATGTGAAAGATAAACAGGGTGAAAAAGAAATTAGGGAAGTGACAC
The DNA here is from genome assembly GCA_021653895.1 of Mastomys natalensis. Lineage (NCBI taxonomy): Eukaryota > Metazoa > Chordata > Mammalia > Rodentia > Muridae > Mastomys > Mastomys natalensis. The sequence goes on from JAJTUV010000871.1 coordinate 828,057, forward strand.
CCTTTATAGTAGTCACAAATAATATAAAATAACTTGCTGTGATCTAACGAAGCAAGTGAAAGATCTGTATGACAAGAACTCCAAGTCTCTGAAGAAAGAAATTGAAGAGGATCTCAGAAGATGGAAAGATCTCCCATGGTCATGGATTGGCAGTATAAATATAGTAAAAATGGCCATCTTGCCGAAATGAATCTATAGATTCAATGCAATCCCCATCAAAATTCCAAATCAAGTTTTCATGGAGATACAAAGAACAATGTGCAAATTCATTTGGAATAACATAAAACCCAGGAGAGTGAGAACTATTCTCAACAATAAAAGAAGTTCTGGGGAAATCACTATCCCTGACCTCAAACTGTACTACAGAGAAATACTCATAAAAACTGCATGGTATTGGTACAGAGACAGGCAGGAAGATCAATGGAATAGAATTGAAGATCCAGAAATCAATCCACACACCTATGGTCACTTGATCTTTGAAAAAGAAGCTTAAACTGTCCAGTGGGAAAAGGACAGCGTTTTGAACAAATGGTGCTGGTTCAACTGGAGGACAACATGTAGAAGAATGCAATTCAATCCATTTTTATCTCCTTGTACAAAGCTCAAGTTCAAGTGTATAAAGGACTGTGGGACTGTGTAAGGGTATCCTGGTTCTTGGCTGAGCATGGGCCTAGAACCCCAAGACTCCAAGGGAGAAAAGGCAGTAGTTCGGCCAAGCCCCAAGAACTCAGGGTCCTGAAAAGCAGTCCAGTCTCCATGGACCTACATTGTTCAGTCACGTAGGATATTATAGTCCCTCCCAAAGTGCACAGGTAGAGCGTGTAACTACAGGCCTCAGGTCCTAGAGATTTACATACTAATGAAGGTCAGAGGGCGGAGCCAATTAAGCATTGCCTCCAGAACCTCCCCCTTTCTCCCTCCCTACTTAACCCAGGTCTACCCTGAGTTTGGGGGAGTACATCCAGATCCATCTACCATCAGCCATGACAATAAGCCTTTTGGAACCAAGGACTTCCTCATATCATTGGGGCCTGCCGGGCCTGCCACCCCCGAAGCCTCCAGCCACTGGAACCTGAGACCTTCCTCCGGTACTAGACACAGGCTGCCTGGAGGCCTCCTCGTGGGCCTGGGGCCTGCTCTGCTGCGGCCTGCCCAGTTTGTCCCACAAAGGACCTCCACATAAAACCAGATACACTGAAACAAATAGGAGAGAAGGTGGGGAAGACCATCGAATACCTAGGCACAGGGGAAATGTTCCTGAACAGAACATCAATGGCTTATGCTCTTGACAAGAATTGACAAATGGCACCTCATAAAATGGCAAAATTTGTGTAAGGCAAAGGACACTGTCACTAGGACAAAACGGCAACCAACAGATTGGGAAAAGATCTTTACCAATCCTACATCTGATAGAGGGCTAATATCCAATATATACAAAGAACTCAAGAAATTAGACTCCAGACAACCAAATAACTCTATTACAAAATGTGGTATAGAGCTGAACAAAGAATTCTCAATTTCAGAAACTCGAATGGCGGAGAAGCACCTAAAGAAATGTTCAGTATCATTAGTCATCAGGAAATGCAAATCAAAACAACCCTGAGATTCCACCTCACACCAGTCAGAATGGTCAAGATCAAAAACTCAGGTGATAGTAGATGCAGGCGAGGATGTGGAGAAGAGAGGAACACTCCTCCACTGCTGGGGGGATTGCAAGATAACGCAACCACTCTAGAAATAAGTCTGGAGGTTCGTCAGAAAATTGTACATAGCATTTCCTGAGGACCCAGCTATATCACTCCTGAGCATATACCCAGAAGATGCTCCAACATATAACAAGGCCACATGCTCTACTATGTTCATAGCAGTTTTATTTATAATAGCCAGAAGCTGGAAAGAACTCAGATGTCCTTCAACAGAGGAATGGATACAAAAAATGTGGTACATTTACACAGTGGAATATTACTCAGCTATGAAAAACAATGAATTTGAGAAATTCTTATGTAAATGGATGGAACTAGAAAATATCATCCTGAGTGAGGTAACCCAATCACAAAAGAACACACATGATATTCACTCATTGATAACTGGATATTAGCCCAGAAGGTCTTAATACCCATGATTCAACTCATAGACCACCTGAATCTCATGAAGAAGGAAGACCAAAAATGGGTGCTTTGGTCCTTAGAATGAGTAACAAAATACTCAAGGGAGCAAATATGGAGACAAAGTGTGGGACAGAAACTGAAAGAGGGGTCTCCTGGAGACTGTTCCACCTGGGTATCCATCCCATGTGCAGTCACCAAAGGTAGACGCTGAGTGGATGTCAGGAAGTGCATGCTGACAGGAGCCTGATATAACTGTATCCTTAGAGGTCTGCAAGAGTCTGACATATTCAGAGGCAGATGCTCATTGCTAGCCATTGAACAGATCAAGGGTTTCCCAATGAAAGAGTTAGAGAGAAGGAGTTGAAGGAGCTAAAAGGGTTTGTGGCCTGATGAGGAGAGCAAACAACCAGACCTCCCAGGATCTAAACCACCAGCCTGCGAGCACATAGGGAGGGACCCATGGCTCCAGATGTATATGTACGGGAGGATGGCCTTGTCTGGCCTAGGTGGGAGAGGAGATCCTGGGTCCCATGAAGGCTTGATGCCCCAGTGTGGGGGAATTTGAGGTCGGAGGTTGGATTGTGAGTGTAATGGGGGCACATCCTCATAGATGCAGGAGGAGGGGGAATGAGATAGGGGTTTTGGGGGTGGGAGAAATGGGGTAAAGGAATAGCATCTGAAATGTAAATAAAATATCCAATAAAAAGAAAAAGAAAAAAAACCCTAAAAATGCAACTTTCATATGATCACCTTCACTTCTTTGGATCCAAGCCTGAAGAAATTTAAGTCAGCCTGACACAGTGACAGAGCCATAGCTGCCACAGTATGGAGCTGGGATGTAGGTCTGGGGGATTAAAGGAAGACATAGACTGGGGTCATTCGTTATGAGAGAATGCCAAAGCTTTTACTGAGCAGGTTCAATATATACACCAAACCAGGGAGGGAAAAACACAGACTCAACTGGGGGCAATAGTTTGTATAGTGGAACGTCCCTGCCCGGGGCATCACACCTTCAACAGGATGTTTTGTTCTTAGAAAAACTGTAGAATGTTACTTGGCAGACAGCAGCATATGGAAAGTCTCATCCAGGGCATGGCAGCCCCTCGGGGTCCTACATCACAGCACAGAGATACTTGCACACTCATGTTTACGTCTTTATTCTCAGTCACCAAGATACAGTAAAAAGCCCTGATATTGATTAACCGATGAATAAATGGATGAGAAATGTTAAGAACTTATATATCGACTCAATGGAGTTATAAAATTATGTTCAATTATGAGCAGAAATGAAATTATATCATTCTTAGAAAAATTCATGAAACTGTACATGTTTATGTTAAGTGTAACAAACCATGTTCAAAAAGATAAATATTATGGATTATGTTTTGCATCTACAGAATATAAATATAATTTTATTTATATGCCGGTGGAACATGAAAGCAAATAACTAAGAGGGGAGGGGAAAAAGTAGAAAGTGCAAAGGACAGAGGAATGAATACAGTAATAGAGAAAAGATTGCTTCTTTGTTTTCATATGTTATGTGAGCACAAGTGTGCATACCTGTGTGTGTGTGCGTGTGTGTGTGTGACTTGAAAGCACAAAGAAAGAAACAAGCATATATAAATAGCAAGAGATGGAGAAGAGAGATATTTAGACTAGTTATGGGCGAATATGAGCAAACAATTCAATACAAAACAAAACAATATTTTGTATGCTTCATAAAATATTATTCAAAGCATTAAAAGTAAAATAAAATGATAATTGTTTTCTAAAATCCCTTAAGTGAATAAATACTCACATTTGTGATGATCTGAGACTTTTTTTTTCACATAGTAAATCTACATAACAAAAACAGGAGAAAAGTCCATGTTAAGATCCATAGGGTGAAGCTGCATAACCTGAACTGTAAGCAGAATGTCTCACAAGGAAAAAGAGAAGATAGATTATTTGTGAATGGGTGACATGTGTGGTAAGAGTCAAATTAATTAATGTCCTTAAAAAAACTTAGGAAAATAAATATTATCATTATTTTGTGCTGTTAAAATTATTGTTGTTTCATGATTTGTACAGAATTACACACCTCTAAATGTTAATATTGTTTACAAATAATTTTCACAATTTAAAACAATCAAAACCTTTATACAATTTATTATCTCACAGCAATAAGAAAAAGATAATTTCTGACAAGAGAGACTGCATTTAGTAAGCAAACACTTTAGAAATAATTTTTAAATCAGTTCATTTTGCTAAAATGGAAGTCAAACAAAAAAATGTGAGAATAATTAAGCAGACTTGACACAAAACTAATAAATGTATATTGGCAATGATGTCCAAAGAAAATCCTACTGTGATAAATAATAGCATGAAAGTCAGAGGAGATAGTTACACTCAGCTTCTCAATTTCTTGATAATTTTGTAAGGATGATTTATATCCATGTACATATGTGGACATTTTAGTAGCATATATTAATTTAAAAAACAATGGGTTTTCTTAGAACATTTTCATAATGTGTTTTACATGTTTGAATCACATTAGCCTCATCAGTCACTCTTGTTCTCATTCTTCCATCCACCTAGTTCTTGTCTGTGTTCCAAATACTCATTCTACTTTTAAATCATATTTCCTTTCTATCTAGACTCTGTATAGAGAGAAAACATGCAACATTAATATTTCGAGTTGGTTTTGTAGGGAGTGAGTGGAGTCCTCATGAAGTATTGTTTGACACAGGCACATCCATGTCAAGAATCCAATGCTCCGGTCGCATAGGGTGCTAAAGAAGCTAGACAGATGCTACAACTTCTTCTGGTCCTGTGTGAATGCTGATTGTGGTGCAGAAATGAACTGTCCACCTTTACTCCTCAGCCTGGATGTTGCGTTTGAAGACCCTACAGAGTTACTTCTCCTGAGAGAGCTAAGTTGTCTCCTGTTCACTATATATAATAGCCCTTTTCTGTTCAGGTGCATATAAGGAACAAACTGAACTTCTGGTAGGTTTCAGAGCCCAACCATCTAATTGCATATTTTCTGTACACGTGTTTGTGTGTCTGTATGTCGTTATTACCTCATCATCTCCCATGAATCCCAAGTGATTCTGAGCATGGATGGGGCTTATGTTGTTTTCATGATGATCTCCACTTCCAAGACTCTGTCCTCCAAATGAAGTGATTCTGTTCATATTGTCGAACAATATGCATATGTATGTGTAACCCCCATGTAGACTAAGTCCTTAACTACTGTTTTGAATTGTGCTATAAGTATGGATTGTAGATATCGTTATTGTATTGAGTCTTTTATATAAATTTAGTAGTAGTATACATTTAGATTGTATAGTAGTCTTAGTGCTGAGAATTTTGAGGATTCTTGTAGTTTCCACTGTGGCTAGATTCATTAATATTCTCCATCAGTGGTGTACAAATGTTCCTACTCATTTCTCATCCCTATTCAGCTTTGTATTCCTTCCTTGTTTGTTTGTTTCCTTCCTTTCTCCATTCCTTCCTTCTTGCTTTCCTGATTTAAAAAGTTTTGTTCAGTTTAGCATGGAAATTGTGCATTTAACATTCAAATTCTAGGAATAAAGAATTGAGCCACTATGCCCAGCTTGAAGTCCATGTTCTTGATAACTGCTGTTTTGATTGGGATGAGATTGGAATCATAGAGTTGTTTTGGTTTGTTTGCTGATAGTTGAAAATTCTGAACATTTTAAATTTGTCATTGGCACTTTTACTTTTGGAAATTGTCATTTTCCCCACTTATCAATTGAATTTGCTGTTCTTTTTTCATTTATTCTTTTGTGTGTTTGTGTGCACATACTTACCTGTTTACATGATAACCTATTTTCATGCATATAGTTGTGTGGACACATGGGAACCAAAAGACAAACTCAATTATCTTTCCTTAGCCACTATCCACCTCTTTTAAGTAATATTTTTATTAAGTCTTTCAGTTTCCTACAATATATTTTGATCACATTCATTTCTTACTCCATTCCCTCAGGTCCACCTCTACCTCCCTATCCCCTGACTTAGTGATGTCTCTTTTTATTTGTGCAAACCCCTCTAATTCAATTCGTATTGCCCATCTACTATTAGGGTTAGGGCATGTCTAGGATGTGCTCAACTCTCAAGGACCATATCATTAAAAAAAAAAACTGATTCTCCATATCACAGCAAATATAAAATGTTAACATCCTTAGCTGGAGATGGGACTTCATGCCTACCTACAAACCAAATATCAAAATTTTGTCTGACTGAATCTTGCCCAAGTCTTGTGCCTTTTGTCAAAACCATGAAAAAAGGTCATGGTTCACACATGCAGTTGCACTGTTTTGCTCAGGAAAGCAGTATTTCTTTGAAAGCACATACCACCAATAGCTCTTACAATCTTTTTAACCCATCTTTCATAAAGACCCCAGACTCTTAGGATCAAGGATGTTATAGATACCCCATTTAGGACTGAGTACTCTCCAGTATTTTATTGTATATTTACTACATATGGGTCTCAGTCTTAAATGCCACCTTCTGAATGAAGCTTCTCTGATAAGACTTGAAACTATAACAATATATATGTGTCCTATAGAGCATATAATAATTTATTATTAGGATTATTTTAATATTATGTCTAGTTAGCAAAATGACAGAATAAAGTTATCCCCTATAGACACACAGGTTCTTATCTCCATTTTCCATGCCAGGTATGGGTTCCTTCTCATGTAGTTGGCATTTAATCCAACAGAAAATGATTTGTCAATCCCATAATATTTGTGGACTATCACATCCACATGAATATTTTGCAAGACCAGTGATGACTATAGCTCACTGGTTCATAGACGGAGAAGACTTTGATTATATTTCTCCTCAAGCTATTTCACAAAGTAGAAAGTGAGAGACAAATTTCCAAATGATTTTAATAAAGTAAGTATGACCTGGTGCCAAGACCTGACAAAGACTCAACAAAAAAAGAAAATTATGTTCCAATCTCTCTGATAAGCATAGAGGCTAAAATTCTTAATAAATATTCTTGCAAAATGAATTCAAGAACACATAAAGAAGAGGACTTACCATGATAAAGTCATCTTTATCTCTAAGATGGTTCAGCCCTTTTAAAATCAAAAAATGCAATGTACTGCAAAAACATACTCAAGGACAGAAACCACTTGATTATCTAATTAGATGCAGAAAGGCCTTTGACAAAATCCAGCATACCTTCATGAATGATATGAAGTTGAATGATAAAGGGGACAGTCTTGTTGAATGATAAAGGGGACACATCCCAACCTAATAATGGAAATATATAGCAAGCCTGTGGACAAGATCACATAAAATAGAGAAAAAGCATTTCTAGTAAAATGAGGAGTATGACAAGATCCATCCTCCTTACTGTTCAATACAGTACTTAATGTCTTAGCTAGGGAAATAAGACAAATGAAGGAAATAAAACAGATCCAAATAGGAAAGGAAGAAGGTCAAAGTATTCTTTACTTGTTGATGATATGACTCGTTACACACACACACACACACACACACACACACACACACACAACAATTCAATTATCTCTTGTTTCACATCATGACCACAAAGTTGCAAAGAGTTATTAATTTATTTGTAGCATACAAAACAAGTAGAAATTTCAGTTAAAAATAATCTAATTTAGAAATGACTGCTCTTTGGAACAGCCTTTCCTTATATTTAAGCTTTGGCATGAATGCCTCAGAGGCAATGGACTTTGCCCTGTGTTTCATTGGAAAAAGAAAGTAAACATGAATCTTTACGGTTTTATTAAAGTCATTCATGATGCACTGCAGATTTGCCATTAAAGTTCAAAGAGAGTTTAACTCTGGCTTCCCTTTAAACAAGGAAGCTTCACCTATGGTAGTTTGAGAAGTCCAGCTAATCCCTATCCACTTGTTGACAATTAAATTTCTGTTAATTAATTAGGCATTTTCAAGAACAATTGAAAGTGAACTAGTATTTTTAGAGCTTCACTATCAGCAACTGGTGTAATGTCAATTGATGGGCATTTCCTTGAAAAGGGTACTGTGAAGCTTACACATGAATAGAAGCAAAAAATGGGAGCTAGTGGAGCTATTCCCAGAGAGAAGCACATAAAATAAAAAATGAATATATCATATTAGACTAAAGGTGGCTCTTACCTACAGACAAAGCTGGGTGTAGTTTTTTCCTTCCTTCTAAATCTGCCTAGCTTTGCAGCAAAGGAAAGTTGTTATGGATGGATATAATTAATGAAGGACCAGAAATAAAAGTTGCTAAATATCTTCCAGCACAAAAACAAAAGATGAATTTGTGTGGGCATAAAGGATTAAACCTAAAGCAACTGGAATTATGCTTACTAAATTCCTGAAACCCTGCTGGCAGCTTTATTTAAGTGACATCTCCTTGGTTTCACATTCTACTCTTCATACATGTGTGTAATAAAACATGTATCTCTTCAGGAAAATAAAAACAAAATAGAAACAAACAAACAAAACCAAAACCAACCCAACAAACAAACAAACAGAAAACAAGGGAAATGTGACTTACTCATCTCCACCTTCAAGGGTGATTAGTCCCTTCTTCTGGCCACCAGCATGCATTCCCTCCATCACCCTGTACGTGTCTGACAGGACAATAGGGACAGCTGCAGCAGCCAACAATAATGTGTGTGTTGGGGGAGGGGGGTGGCAAACTCTGGTCTGGCCCTGGGTCACCTTTAAGGATGATGTCATATCATCATGCTCCATCATATCTAGTTATTAATCCTCCTCTTCCAACTTGTCACAAACAGGCTACAGAGCTTTGCTGCGCCAGGGCCTGCATTTTGGAAAATGTGTTAGTGACACAGGTGACATTGAAACCAGGACATTATAAAAATTAGTTTACAATGGAAATTACTCATTGTCAGGAGTCTGGGTCAGACAGAAGATGATTCATCTGCACACAGACCTCTTGGCTGGAGAGCACATTGCTTGCTTGATGCTAGAAAGGATTTTATTCAAATGGATCAAGATGTTATTTGTGTATCTGGTCAGAATCTTAATGAAGTCAGATGTTAAGACATCTTTATGGTCTGTTTGATTTCCCCAATATTAAAGCTTTACCTCTGGAATCAACTATTACCAATTATGTTCTCACATATAAGTTTAGCAGAAAAAAATCAGATCATTTATTATCATTTTATGAGTTTACACACACACAAATATTAGAAATACAAAAAGACTACAATTTATTAACATTAAACATTTAATACAGAAAGAGGGGGCATTACAAAGTTGTATGTCATGAACATATTGAATGTGCCCAATTGCCTTTAAATGTCTAAAGTATAACCATTATATGCTATTATAGGGATTATAAATTATATTCAAGTAATATATTCAAGCAGCCAAAAAATCAGAGTAAATAATAATAATTCTGCTCATTGGCTCACAGTTAGGAAGGGATGCGAGTAATAAAAATAAAATAATAACGTGCAGGGCAAGACAAATACATCCTGCAGCAGCCCAGGCTGGTGCATTTTCTGATGCAAGGGAGGGAGCCAGAGGCTTCCAACTCATAAAAATGAATATGTGTCTGCCAAAGAAAGGCTGCACACGTCTTTTTCCCACTGTTGCCCTCCAGGGGCCTATTCTGACCTCGCTTTGTCCCTGTTGAGAGACAGAAGAGAGAGTATGAATATGGTTTAGGACATTTAGCTCCAGGAGCCTGCTACTCTGGGGGTAGTTCAGCACCTGCCTCTCCTGGGAGTAATTTAGCACCTGGATCACACTGACCTTGCTCAGGGAGGGCTGTGATGAACACCCTACCTGGGCCTTACCTGAGGGTTTTTTCTCATTAGGAGATGAAGTGAAGCATGATTTCAAGTTTATCCTTTAACAAATGGGAAAACTGAGGACTGAATACTATCAGTGATAACTTATTCCACTCATTTTTTCCCCAAGAGTTTCCTTACTGAAACCTAAAGTCACAATTATCCATGCTGGCAGCTACAGACATGTTTTCTCAGGACCATAGTATAGACACAAGGATTCTAGGACAATGCCCTTATCCTTGGCTTTCTACCATGATTTTTTTTTTTCTGAGCTTACATGTACCATATTTCTTCAGAGTCTCGGAGATTGAGCAGTGGATGAGATATGTCTGGTTGGACCAGACAGGTGTTGGGAAGAGGGCAGCAGAGACAGAAAAATCCTTTTTTGTCAGCCCTTGTTACGCACATTCGGAGCCTGTATGGCAGAAGATCAAGCTCATTACATGGAAACACTTTTTTCGTATGGCAAAATGTATGAAAATCTTAAAGGTCAAGCTGTATGCTACGAATTGTTGAGAAGCTTTGAAGCATTTGCTAACTGAATCATGAATTACAGTATATGTTAAAATGATTATGTTTAAAAATAGAGCACATACACAGAGTTGAAAGTGACTTTGAAAATTCCCTTTATCCATGTACTTACATATGCCTATCCATCACAAAACTTTTAAAATAAAAAGTTTATTTTAGAGTAGTTTCAGATTGGTTGGAAAATAGCAAAGCCAGCATAGTTTAGTTTTCATATACCCTAGACCCAATTTTTCTATTATTGTATATTAGTTTGATACTGTCATTAAGTAATATATCAATATTGTTATATTATTAACTAAGGTGATATTTTATTCAGACTCTTTTTCTGTAAATGTAGAGCTCTTTTCTTTGTTCCACCAACCAATCCAGGGGACCACATGACATGCTTGCTGATACTTGGGGTGACTATATGACAACATGCACTCTGATCTCTTGGAGGGGGGACAACGTAACATGGACTCTGATCTCTTGTGGGGACCATATAACAACATGCACCTGATCTCTTGTTCTTGGAACTCTTCTTTCTATGATGCTTTCTCGGGCTTTATTTGCTATTGTCCAATTGACAGTTTTGAGTCATGCCAGTTTGATATTTTGGAAAATATCCCGGAAAATATTCCTCAATTCCATTTTTCTAATGGTCTTGTGTTATACTGAGAGTGTGGGCTTTGAGGAGGAAGACTGTGCACAGGCATAGTTACAGACTCCTTACATTATGTTCATGGTGAAAAGGTGAATACCATCCAAATGAATCCTATCACTTTTGAAGTTGAACTTGGTCACCTGGACAGTGTTTCACAGGATTTTTCACTCTGAAGTTACTCACTGGCTCTGTCCATCATGCATATATCTTTTGGAAGGAAGATACAGTCAGTGTTTCAGGAGAGAAACAACTGTTCTTGAGGGTGTATTAGCTTCATCATTTATTCAGAGCTCTTTTACATGAGAGACTAGTCTGTTCTCTTCCACATACTTATGCAATCATTTGCTTACATTAGTATAAACTCATGTTTATTTAGAATCTGAATTATAACTAAATTCTACTATGATTTTTTCCATAGATTGTTACACTTTGGGTCAATGTTTCAGAAACTTCCCTGTTCGGAACACTGAGAGCTCTTTTACTTGCCTTCTGTGATATATCTCCAATACTGCAAGCTCTTTATTAGTATGCCCTATTTCCTGGTAAAACAAAATGTTGAAGCCTGGAATTAGTCATTTCGCTAAGGATGCCTGGGTTCTTAATTAGCCATTTCACTAAGGAGGAAAGCCTTAGTAGCCAGGATCCAAAGTCTGGTATTGAGTGTGCATGTTGCTAGTTGAGTACTGTTCCTAAGAATTCTCAGTTGACAAAGCAATAAAATACATGGGATTAAACCAGCCATACCACATATATGTTTATGTATGTTGCTAGATGTAATTATATTTCTATAACAGCTAGACAGTCACTACAGATGTCTCCAACTAATGTTATTCATTACCACATGAACTTTCTGAGTCTTTCTTCTTGTTTTGACTGTAAATTACATCTCTAGTACTAAGACACTTGGCTCTTTCCATTAACTATTGATTTAATTGTTACACACACACACACACACACACACACACACACCACACTCTTACACACACCACCACCACCAATGTCACACTACCATACCCATAACACAGCACAAAGGCCCCTGATGTCCAGCACATAGTGCCATTTCCATTAGTTATTCACAGAAATACATTTATAAGACCCTTCTGCTGTAGGCACCATAGAACTCAGTTGTGAGATATAGAGAAATCAAACTGGAATTGGCCTGGAAGATTCCTATCTAATGTCTGTCTTTCATGTTGTCATGTATTGCTATGAAGATTGCTGCTGTGGAAAGGCATCGTTGGCCTTCAGTGGGGAACCTCTACTCCCAGTCCTTGAAGCATGACTATTCTGTGTAAATTCTGGAACAACTTTTCCATTTAAAGTATTCACCAAATATTTTTTCAAAATGTGTCACATTTTCTTATATTCCAAATAATGTCTTTCAATTTTTGATTTTAATAAAATCAATTCATTACATTTCTTCATGAGTTGTATTTTATCACCAAGTTCAAGACAAACGAGATTTTAACTTCACATTATTTTCCTATAGTTTCATACCTAGTCCTGAATTTTTCATTTAAATCAATGATCCACTCTGAGTCAATGATAGTTGTGGCTAGGCTCAAAGCTTAGTATGTTGAAGAAAATCCTGTTAAAAACACTATTTGTTGAATGGCTGTTCTTTCTGAATTTAATGCATATTCTGCTTTTTTCACTATAATTCCTTATTAGTTTTTGGAAAGTTTTGAGTTTTCTATAATGTGTTTTGATTATATTCACCTTGTTTTCTTCACCTATCAGCTTTTCTTGCTTAAAAACATATCCCTTCAATACCAATTTTGTTGCTCAATATTGGTAGATATGTGGTCGTCTACTAGAGCATGGTGATCTAGAAGTTAACAATTACCATTTGCTCCATATTTTTTTAATTTGATGTTTTTACTTCTTCACTTTACATCCTGCTCACTGATACCTTCCTGATCGTCGCCTCCCACAATCCTTCTCCCATGTCCCATTCCCTGCTCCTCTGAGAGGGTGGAGGGCCCTCTGAGTATCCCCAACGTTGGCACTTCTAGACTGTGAGGTTAGGTGATTTCTCTCCCACTGAGGCTAGGCAAGGCAACCCAGCTATAAGAACATATGCCACATACAGGCAACAGCATTTGAGATAGCCCCCATTTCAGTTGTTCAAGACCTACATGAAGACCAAGCTGTACATCTGCTACTTATGTGAGGCCTATATCTAGGCTATGTATGTTATTTTGTTGGTGATTCAGACTTTGGGATCCCCAAGTATCCAGGTAATTGACTCTGTTGATCTTCCTGTGTAATTCCTATCCCTTTCAGTATAGCAATCCTTCCCCCTGTTCTTCCAAAAGAGTCCCCAAGATCCATCTACTCTTTGGCTGTGGCTGTCTGTATCTGTCTGAGTCAACTTATTTACTCTATATTTTGGGGTGGGTGGGATTTTGTGACTATCTCCCCTCTATATGTTACAATTGTGTCTGTCTTGGACTTGCATAGGTTCTGTGAATACTGTGAAAAGTTTCCTATTCCTGAGACCATTATTATGCCAAGAATCTATTATTAAACAGGACATTGGCCATAAGAAAGAACTTCTTTGTATTATTCTGCTAGATTTAACTGTCTCCTAATGGCTTATTGTTTATACCCATGGGTCAGTGCATCACTCAACCCTCATTGAAGAGGTTTTCTACTTGTAGTACATGGTGATTACCAAGAAGATTCACAACTGACCCATGTGCAGAGAACAAGAGACTATGCCAACTTAGTCCATTTGGTATTGTTCTTATGTGCATGTATATCATTTTGGATTAGATAATCTATCAGAGAGATTATGCTTGGAAAAAATGATTCTGCTTCTCTGAGCATCATTGATTACCTGTAGGTCTTCATCTAGTAGTGGAGCACTTCATCTAGGAGTGGAGCATTGTGAAATATCTGTTGACTATTTTGTCATGTCAATTGATAATGTTATACAGATCTTGTTTAGGCAACCATGTTGCTGAAAATTCATGAGGGTAGCTGTAGGAGGAGCTAAGGTGGGAGGAGTTAGGAGAGGAAGAGGAAAAGGAAGAGGAGGAGTTAGGAGAGGAAGAGATAAAAGGAAGAGGAGGAGAGAGAGAGAGCAGAGATTTAGGAGGATGGAGAACCACACAGGTATGGAGAGCACTCATGGGAACAACTTATAAACTTATAATTAGGTTAGCTAATTGGGATACAACTTTCTTTGTATGGGCATCTTGTTATTAATCATTATTAAACATATAAAGCCTTTTATTAATCTATAAGAATTAGAGTCTCATTCTCTTACTGGGCCCGCATAGATGGTGGAATGGTCTGGGCGATGCCCTGCCTTGTGGAGACAGCATGGAAGATTGGCAGAGCCATCTCTCACACTGGCATCTAGTGGGTGGCAGGGTTGGTGTTTCTGGTGGCCGGTTCTAGCTGCAGCACACACGTGGTCCCCGGCCGAGAAACATGGCGTCTGGGCTAGGCAGCGCCGCTGCAGTTTAGATAGACTGCTTGAGCCGGAGGCCTTTTTTAAAAATTGCTACAACAGGTAGCATGCTTGTCATGTCTAGAAGACATTTCCTAGTAGCAGCTCTGCTGGTTCCGGCCCTCCAGCTCTTTTAGTCTTTTTACTCCCTCCTCTGTGATGGTCTCTGATGCTTAGATGTAGGAGTTAAGTTGTAGATGTACCAACAGGGGATGGGCACTTTATTTTCTGCATTTGGGCCTGTGTAAACCTCTGTAGTAGCCCCTGTCTGCAGTAAAAATAAATATTCCATAAGGAGTGTAATTGATGTAATGTGGGAAGGCCCATCCCCTTGTGGGTGGGGTCATACCTGGGTTGATAATCCTGGGTTTTATACAAAGATAGGCTCAGCAGTCCATAAGAATCTAGCCAAAAGGCAGCACTTCTCCATGACGTAAGCATTACTTGCTGCATCTAGGTTGCTGCCTGGCTAGACTTCCTACCTTGGATTCCCTCTAAGGATTCTGACTCAGAATATATAAGCCAAATAAACTTCTTCCCTAGTTTTCTGTGGTCATTTTAATAAGACTCGTCCACATAGGCTCAGAGGTTAGAATACTTGGTCAGTAGGAAGTGGCACTATTAGAAGATGTGGCCTTTTTTGAAGTTTGTCACTGGAGCTGGGCTTTGAGATATCAAAGCCTATGCCAGACCTAGTGACTCTCATTTCTCTCTCTCTCTCTCTCTCTCTCTCTCTCTCTCTCTCTCTCTCTCTCTCTCTCTCTCTCTGCCTATGGATGTGTACACCTGTGTATAAGTAACTCTCAGCTCCTCTCCAGTACCATATCTACTGTGAGCTGCTATGCTTCACCCTATGCTAATAATGGACTAAACTTCTGAAACTGTTAGAATATCCCAATTAAATGCTTTTCTTTATAAGAATGTTGTAGTCTTGATGTGTTTTCATAGCAAAAGAACAATGATCTAAGACTGTTGCTTTTGGTATGGTATTTCATCACAGCACTTGCAACATTTACTAAGACAAGCATTTTACTTACAATCTACAAGGAAATATTTTCTTTAGATTGCTATAGACATTCTATAGAATGTCTCTTTAAGCAATTAATTGTTGCCCTACACGTGCAGAAACTTTTCAACTTTGTTAATTATTGGTATTATTTTCTTAGTTATTAACATTCTTTTCAGAAAGTCCGTACTTGTTAGCCACCATTTTGGTCCTGGGAATCTAACCTGTGTCTTCTTCATGAGCAGAAAGTGCATTTAAGAGGTGAGTCATTGCTTAAGTTTGTATTTTTCTTATTGTCTTCAAGACAACATTATTTCTGTACTAGGCAATTGTCCAGAATACCAGTGAGTCCACCAAAAGCATGGTTTATTTCTGCTACTAAAATTTTCATTTTAGCTTTCATTTTCCTCCTTTTATTATAAATTTCACCTTATATACACCATTTATACTTCACTGGTATTTGTTTTGCCTAGATCTTTTTTGTTCATTAAAAATATATTATTTGAAAATTCATATATAAATAAAACATTTCTTTACCAGCACTCATTCTCCCCTTTCAGCTCTTCCCAGGACCTTCTTATCGTTTCCCCTTTGTAATTAATTAACCAAGTAATTAATCAAGTCACTGAATCCAATTAATGCTGCCCATATGTTCATGGGTGTGGTATGAGGACACTCCTCACCCCTCCAAAGTGGTCCTTTCTTCACTAGCAGCTTCTAATTGCCAATAGAGCCTCAATTAGGAGGTATGTCTCAAAGCCTATACCAAACTTCATGCTGGAAGTTTTAGCTGGTTTGATCTTGTCCAGGTCTTATAGAGAAGTTAATCATCGCTCCTGTGAGTTTAGATATGTAGCACATACCATGTCTGAAGGACAACACTTCACAGCATGTCTCTCACCCTCCTGTTATTAAATTCTTCCTGTCCCATTTGTTTCTATGTTTTCTGAGCCTTGGGCATGAAAGGTTGATATAGATGTCCCATTTGTGGATGAGGCCTCACAGTTGCATATT
This sequence comes from Mastomys natalensis, assembly GCA_021653895.1. Classification (NCBI taxonomy): domain Eukaryota; kingdom Metazoa; phylum Chordata; class Mammalia; order Rodentia; family Muridae; genus Mastomys; species Mastomys natalensis. The sequence continues at coordinate 844,624 of JAJTUV010000871.1, forward strand.
CTCAGCACTTTGAAGACAAATAAGTCTCTTTGTCTTCCTTCCCTCCTTCCTCCCTCTCTTCTCTCCATTCTTCATTCCCTCCTCCATTTTTCTTTCTTCCCCGCCCCTCTCTCTGCCTTTGAGATATCTTGACACCCCTCTGTATATACTCTGCATCCCAGCTTCAGTTCACTATTATCATACTATGGTGATAAAATATGTGAATTATAATTTCACTTGTCTTCTGATAAAGCGTTGGTGTTTTAGAGGGCCTAATTCTATAGATTTGATCTTCAAAATTATGTCTTTTAGTATACCTCCTCCCTATATTCTTTTTCAGATGGCAATTTTCCAGGCTATTTCCTCAAAGCTGTTATTCTTTAGAATACTTCTCCATTCTCCTTCAGATAAACCATTGGTACAAGAACAGAATACCTTATTTGTAACTTGGGTACGGTTGTGTTTTGCAAGTGTCTCCTTTGATAAACCTTCCCTGTATAAGCCAGACCTTTGTTTCTTTTTTTTTTTTTTTTTTTTTTAGCCTTTCTTTTTTTTTTTTTTATTGGAAAATTTTTATTGGAAAATATTTTTACATTTCAGATGTTCTCTCCTTACCCCATTTCCCCCTCTCCCTCCCAGGAACTCACTATCCCTTCCCCCCTCCTCCTGTCTCCACATTGGTGTACCCCCACCCACCCTCCCCTGTACCTCACCTCCCCACCCTCGAGTATCCCCCCACACATGACGTCCAGCCTTCATGGGACCAAGGATCTCTTCTCCCACTTATATATAGCTCCCTTGCATATATAGCTGGAGCCATGGGTCCCTCCCTAAGCGCTCCCAGGCTTGTGGTTTAGACCCTGGGGGCTCTGGTTGGTTGGGATTGTTGCTTTCCTCATGGTGTCTCGAATCCTCTCAACTCCTTCAGCCTTCACTCTATCTTCTCCATTGGGAACCCCGTGATCAGTTTAATGGTTAGCTGTGGGCTTCTGCCTCTGAGTATGTCAGACTCTTGCAGACTTCTAAGGAGACAGCTATATCAGGTTCCTGTCAGCATGTACATCCTGACATCCACATCAACCTCTACCTTTGGTGACTGCACATAGGATGGATATCCAGGTGGAATGGTCTGTCTCTTCTTCAGTTTCTGTCCTGTACTGTGTCTCCATATTTGCACCCTTGAGTATTTTGTTACTCCTTCTAAGAAGGACTGAAGCCCCCCCTACTTGGTCATCATTCTTCATGAGCTTTATGTGGTCTGTGAGTGAATCTTGGGTATTTCAGGCTTCTGGGCTAAAATCCAATAATCAGTGAGTGAATACCATGTATGTTCTTTTGTGATTGGGTTACTTCACTCAGGATGATATTTTCTAGTTCCATCCATTTCTATATGAATTTATCAAATTCATTGTTTTTAATAGCTGAATAATATTCCATTGTATAAATGTACCACATTTTTTGTATCCATTCCTCTGTTGAAGGGCATCTGGGTTCTTTCCAGTTTCTGGCTATTATAAATAATGCTGCTATGAACATAGTGGAGCATATGTCCTTGTTATGTGTTAGAGCATCTTCTGGGTATATACCCAGGAGTGGTATAGCTGGGTCCTCAGGTAGTGATATGTCCAATTTTCTGAGGAACCGCCAGACTGATTTCCATAGTGGTTGCACCATCTTACAATCCCACCAACAATGGAGGAGTGTTTCTCTTTCTCCACATCCTCGCCAGCATCTGCTATCACCTGAGTTTTTTATTTTAGCCATTCTGACTGGTGTGAAGTGGAATCTCAGGGTTGTTTTGATTTGCATTTCCCTGATGGCCAAGGATGCTGAACATTTCTTTAGGTGCTTCTCGGCCATTCGCATTTCCTCAGTTGAGAATTGACAAATGGGACCTCATAAAATTGCAAAGTTTCTGTAAGGCAAAGGACACTGTCAATAGGACAAAACGGCAACCAACAGATTGGGAAAAGATCTTTACCAATCCCACATCCGATAGAGGACTAATATCCAATATATACAAAGAACTCAAGAAATTAGACTTGGCAAACAAATAAACCTATTAAAAAATGGAGCAAGAAGCCAGACCTTTCTGACATGAAAAGTTCAATAAGGTTTCTCAGTGATTGGTCTTCCATACTTGTATCGTCTTAGTCTCCACAGTGTAATCATGGTGTCATTTCTGGAAGTAAAAGATAGGAAACTGGAAACTAGCATCCTCAGGAGCTTCTTAGTCTCTTGCAATTAATAAAAAATTTCCTTCAAATGTTCCTACCAGATTAAGTTTCAGCAGTTTCTGCTCTATAATGAACATCTCAGTGTAGAGTCTCAAGGTGTTTGTTTCTGTTTCCCACGTCTTAAAAGGGTAGTTTTCACTGTGTTAGTCAGAAAAGCCTTGGAGTTTTGGATTGATTGACCTTTTCCTGTTCAATGAATGTGTCAATTACCCTTATGCTCTTTATATGTTGGAGCTGAATCTGGAATCCTGTGTTAAAAACTGTCCTTCCTCCGCCCCATATTTAACGTTTAACCTCAGTAATACTTGCTGGACCTACTTCTATTACCTTTTCTTACCTTTTTCTCTTTCTCATGTGTTAGTGATAGCATATATTCATTTGAGATTTTAAATAATGTTGCAGAAGGTATTTAAAAGGAGGTGTCTAGTTGGCTGCCAGCTCTAAGTTTCCACACTAATGGTGGCACCAGCAGCACAAAGACAACCATCAGCTCCCAGTTCTGTAGACAGAATTGAGCATTCTCATCTCATCAGGCTCTCCAGCAGGGCCATGCTAGTCCCATGCCACTGTCATTTACCCCATGGTCAGCTGCCACACCACCCAACAACCAGGTAAATCAAAACTCTAGATGCTTAAAGTTAACCAATGAATTTATATATCAACAAATACTCAATACAAAAGATGCCCACACAATCAGAATAGTTCTCCCAATTATCTAACCTTTTGATATGAATAACTACCTGAGACTGCTAAAGACATGTGGGTATACATCTGCTGCCATCTTGCCTCTTGTTCTTCTCGCCCCAACTCCTAGCTCTGCCTTCCTTTTCCCTGTCCAATGAGAGGGCTCACATTGCAAGTACATTGGGCAGAAAATTTCTGCCACATTTCACCCTTTTTATTAGAATAATAATAAAAAAAACTTGCTCTCAAAATATAAATTGAGCACAGCTATTATCAATTTGTAATTATAAGGTACCAGATAGACCTAATACCCAGCCAACATTATTGTTAATTTAACCATTGTCATCTATCCTAACTTAAAAGACTATAGTTTTGCACCTGGCTTATGTCCTGGCTTTAGAATGAATGCCATCTAAAAACCATCCTCTCAAACCAGTTCTCTCAAAGTAAGTAGCCTGGGTTGGCTATGAGACTATAAGTCTTCAATCCTGTCAGAAATCCAAGAATGAGTGAATTAACCAAAAATATGGGAAGTGCAAAGCATAGCTTCCAAAACTTAGCCAAATTATAGAGACTGCTGATCACCTGGGCAGTCCCTTATACTTTAAAACATTGGAGCATCCGATCTTCAGCCTTCTGGCCCAAGAACATCTGACAGACCTTAAACAAACAGGAATTATTACGAACAAGCCTATTCTGTTTTGGCAGAACTAGGCTATCTTAACCTATAATTTATGTCTTTTGTGGACAGCATTTAGTCTGTAGATGAAATAAGGAAATTCTTGCCTAGTGGCTGTCTTGCCACTGCAGTAACTCCATAGATGTTCAAATTTTTCTTTGAGTCCAAGAAAGGGGTGTTGTCAGGAGTAGACAGGTCTATAGTCAAATGATCCTCAAAAAAGAAATGTCCATAATGTCATACTTTGTGGAATTCTGGTATTTTTGAAAACCAACTATCTATGTAATCGGGACTGTTATCCATTGGTTACTCTCAGTTATTTTTAATTAAAATCTAGAAAACACCCTGACAATAAACTCAGAGTCATGAATTTGCTATTAGGCCCTTAACTCACAGGCTGAACATCTCAGACCAGTTTAGAAAAATACAGTTAAGAAGGACTGGGTCTAAGCCTTGTACTCACAAAATTTTGTATCAATAGAAGAATTTTTTAGCAATGAAATCCTTGATTTTGCATCAAAATAAATTCTGTACCCTCTAAGAAATTATGACTACAACTAGTAACAATTATAAAGATTTCTACCTAGATTATTACTAAGTAATCAATTCTAACTATTCCTCCCTATTCCAATCAAGACCATTTCTAAATTCCCTAGAAAGACAACCTAATAATAACCACCTCCAGCCCCAAAGCCCAGGGAATTGGAATGCTGACTCTTCATAACTTCTTCAAGATGAATATGTGTGTTGAGCTATTTTGTAGAGGGGTGGGGCGAGGGTAAATAGGGTAGTTAGTTGGCCTTAAAAAGGCCACACCAATGGTTAATTTAGTCTCTGATGTCTGTGTCTTAAGTGAATCTAGCTGGAAGTCCAGGACATCAGGAGTTCAAGCAGGTTAGTTCAGCACGCCTGATGAGGAGATTCACCAAGGCTGTATATTCTGTAATATACAAATCTCAAAACAAATTTTAGTATCATCAAGATAATTTTTGTTTGATTCTCTGTAATATAATCTCTGGAGGCCTTCCTTCATCATTTCTAATCCATATAACTCTTGGAGGTGTAAATACCTTAATCACCTTTCTGAAAAACACAAAGATAAAGCCTTTTTCTTAAATCAGCATATCCTTGAGCCAGTAATCAGAAAACCCTTTATTTATACCTCTCTCCAAGAGGAAAAATATAACACCAAATTCTCTCATTTTGATGACTCTCACCTTTAATAATTATTAAATAAATACCAAATGAATTCTAGACAATTGAAAGAAAGAGAATGAAACAATTTTCTACTTTTGAAGAGCTCCTGGCTTTATGGTGTAAACAGAAAAGTTCCACGGTAAATGAATCAACAGAGCACCGGAGTGCAGGAAGTCATTTGAGACTTCAGAGAGTGTGAAAGTTCTGGTAGAGCTGATGGAATTAACAAAAGATTTTTTTAGGGTTTTAGACTGTAATTCAGATTAGGGAAACATAAAGAGGATCATGAAGGCTCAATAGAAGAAAAGACCAGGCATGTTGCAACAATGATTTTCACCCTTGCTTAGATACTTAAATTTGTTTCAGTTCAATGTGGATGCTACTGAGGAATATTAAGTTTTAGTGGACTTGGTTTTGAATTTTATACTGGAGACTCTCTTTATAGATATAAGGAACAGACATGCAGGTTCAGCTACTTCTAGATGCAGAAATTTAGGAGGATTTGGATTGAGGCAGTGGCAGGGATGGATGTAGCATAAGGAAATATATGCATTTCATTTCTGAAGGAACTGTAAAGAAAAGGTGTAGAGATTCACTTATAGGAGTTTCGATTATGAGAACTCGTGGTAGAAGATGTGGATGCCACAGGCTTAGGTGTGAAGTGTGGACCTCACTGAGAGTAGAAGCTCAGTAATCCTCTATTGAAAGTTTGAAAAGGAAGATAAGACATTCAGAAAAGTAACCTAAAGTTCACTGTAGAAGAAGAGCATGTATAGATAGATATAAGTTGTTAACATCATGTTAATAAATTAAGCTTTTTTTAAAAAAAAATTTGAGTAGAAAGTAGAAGCCATTATTATAGCTTCATTGTAAAAGTCAAATAGTCTTTTATTTCAGACCATGGCGCTGAATAGAGGCTCTATCCTATTGACGTAGGACAGTTCTACCAATTTTTGAACAATAACGAGGAAGACCCATTTTTTTTTTCAAAAATACTATAGGCAACCGAAATAATTACAGATGGAAAGTTCTGCCTAATTACTTTCTGAGAAATAATCAGTTAAAGTTAGATTAATATATTTTTTACTTGCACAACATTTCACATTATTTAGATGTTTAAAAATTGCCTTATCAGAATCTTTTCAGTCTCATGAGCTCCCATTTATCGATTCTTGATCTTAGAGCCTGAACCATTGGAGTTCTGTTTAGGAAATTTGCCCCTATCATGCCAATGAGTTCTAGGCTCCTTCCCACTTTCTCCTCTATTCGATTCAGTGTATCTGGTTTTATGTGAGGTCCTTGATTCACTTGGACTTGAGTTTTGTGCAAGGTGACAAATACGGATCTGTTTTCATTTTTCCACATACTGACTGCCAGTTAGACTGGCATTATTTATTAAAGATGCTTTCTTTTTTTTTCATTATATATTTTTGGCTTATTTGTCAAAGATCAAGTATCCAAAGGTCTGTGGTTTTATTTCTGGGTCTTCAATTCTATTCCATTGACCAATCTGTCTGTCTCTGTACCAGTACAATGCAATTTTTATCACTATTGCTCTGTAGTACAGTTTGAGGTCAGGGATAGTAATTCCTCAGAATTTCTTTCATTTTTAGGAATTGTTTCCACTATTCTGGTTGTTTGTTTCCATATGAAATTGAAAATTGCTCTTCCTGTGTCTTAGAAGAATTGTTTTGAAAATTTGATGGAGATTCAGTTGAATCTGTAATTGCTTTTGGTAGGATGCCCATTTTTACTATGTTAATTCTACCAATCCATAAACATGGGAGATGTCTCCATTTTCTGAGGTCTTCTTCAATTTCTTTCTTGAGATACTTGAAGTTCTTGCCATACAGATCTTTCACTTGTTTGGTTAGAGTTATCCCCAGATATTTTATATTTTTTGTGACTATTTTGAAAGGTGTTTTTTCCCTAATTTCTTCTTTAGCCCATTTATCATTTGTATAAAGAAGGCCAGTGATTTGTTTGAGTTAATTTTATATCTAGCAACTTTACTAAAGTTGTTTATCAGCTGTAGAAGTTCTCTGGTTGAATTTTTGGGGTTGTCATATCATCTGCAAATAGTGACATTTCAACTTCTTCTTTGACAAATTTTATCCCATTTATCTCCTTTTGTGGTCTTATTGCTGTAGGTAGAACTTTGAGTACGATATCAAATAGATATTAATAGAGTGGACATCTTTGTCTCTGATTTTAGTGGGATTGTTTCAACATCCAGCTCAAAGGGAGGCTGCAAGTCCTGATATTGTTGCCGATGCTATGGTGTGCTTGCTGACAGGAGCTTGGCATGGCTGCCCTCTGAGAGGTCCAACAGGCAGCTGAAAGAATCAGATGCAGGTACTTGCACCCAACCAATGGATGAAGGCTGGGAATCTCTGTGGTTGAATTGGGGATGAGCCGGAGGAAGCTGAGGAGGAGGGCTATCCCATAGGAAGACCAGAAGTTTCAACTAACCTGAACCACCCAGGATCTCTCAGACACTGGGTCACCAACCAGGCAGCTTATACTAGCTGATATGAGGCTTCTGACACATATACAGTGGAGGACTGCCTGGTCTGGCCTCAGTGGGAGAAGACATACTCCACCTAGCTCTCTAGAGATTTGAGGCCTCAGGGAGTGGGGAGATCTGGTGAGGTGGGGGTGGCAGTGGCATTGGGGCCATCCTTTTGGAGAAGGGGGTGGGGTGGGGGGAAGGAGGAATGGGATGAGGAACAGTCAGAGGGTGGAAGGGGGATATAACTGACTGTTAAAAAGATTAAATAATAATATAAATTATAAAACACCAACTTAATCTCTACATCTATTCACTGAACAGTAGAAAATTATTTTTCTAATGAATGACTGAAATGCACATTTTTCATCATCAGTGATGATATAATCTTACTCAAAAACATGCTCAATGTCCATCATTGTAAGTGATCTCAGCTACTTGTGACATTTTTAAAGTTGCTAGTTTAGGCTTTGAGCTTTCTTTAGTGTTTGTTTCAAGATTATTTTATACTGTTCTTACTTGTTTGTATAGTTGTTGGAGGCCTTAGATCAATTTTGGATGTCTTCCTCAATGAGTGTACACCTTATATTTTGAGACAGGGTATTGTGTTGAACTAAAATCTCAATGTTTTAGCTTGGGTGGCTAATTAGTACCAACCCCTGTATTTGCTGGTCTTACCCCACTCCAGCAATATGGTTATAGTGTACACATCCAAACTTAGATCCTTATGTTTATGCAGATCTCACTTTATCCACCGATCCATCTCACCAGGCTTATTTTTCTTATTTTTATACCTCAATCTTCCCAGGAGCAGGAAAGAGTAGAATTTAATAGATGACTAATAAAAATAATCTTGTATCAAGTATTAACTAAATGTGGGTGATAGGCTTAAGAAATGTGTGCTTTGCTTTGAAGAATAATGAGTAAACAGATTTAATCTGTGGTTTTCCTGGATACAAAGGACCTGTTGGAGGGATTTCATATTAAGGAAAGATTTTTTTTTCCTCTCTGAAAATAGATGAGTGAGTCATTATGATCCATCAGGGAAAGCAGGTGTTTTACTTTAGAAATAAAGATACATTTGGCTGACTAAATACACGTTAAGAGCATATTGGTTACTTGAAAGACAATAGCATTTATAAAGAACTGAGTGTATTGACATTGGAGTCCACAAGAGCTTGTAAAGACAAAAGTTCCATGAGTCTTCAAAATCATATATTAGCATGTGAACACCTTGTTGATCTATATACATTTATAGTTATAGACTTAAAAAACACATACGAACTTATACATCAAATATAACTTTGTATTTGCCAAAGATCAGCAGCTACCATTTACACTAAGCTGTGCTCTCTTTTCTACCTGGGAGCTATAAGGTTTTACTGATACTCATTTCAATTATGCATCCGCAGCTTCACTTGTTCTGTTCACCTTACAGTGTGAATGGAACCATGAACTAAGCATGTACTGTATCAGTTAAAGTTTACCAGACGAGTTCCAATGGTTTGCTTTTCTCACTAAATGCATGCCTGCAAGTGAGAAAAACTCACAGAAGCAGAATGCTTCCCGGCCTTTAGGCCTGTGTCTGCATTATTTCAAGTTGATCATGCTGTTGGCTCTAATGCCTTTTTCATGGGAATCATATAAAGACCCTGTTCCCTCAGAGAGATTTCAGTAAAATTCCAAATAAAGTTGATTCCTCCATTGCTTTGTCTTGATCTGGGAATAGAATCTCAGCTTTAGCTCTTCAACTACACCTAAAGAGGAGAGAGGAAGGGAGCTCAAACAGTTTATTTGAATCAGCTTTCCCTTCCAGTTTCGTTTTTATTAAAAACATGTTATAAATCCTTTAAGAGCTATTTTATCTAATAACTTAAAATCAGCAAAATAAAAGCTCTTTTGAAAACATGTGACGTGTTATATTTCCCAGTATTAACCTGTCTCAGTGTAGTGAAGATTCCTACAAACCGCATAAATGCCACATGCCACTTGAGGTTGGTAGTACCTAAGTTTATTTATTTATGTTTTTGAGTCTCACATTTTCCTGTATTGTTATTCTTTAATTTGTGAATAAAACCACATCCTATCTATTCTGTGGTCTAATAATTAATTAAAATGTGATTTCTTGAGGTAATTTGCCTGCTTTGGGAAATAATACTCTGATTAAGGCATCATGGTTTGAGTGCAAGCAACATTCTAACCATAGCATGAATGGCAACATGCTAACACTTCACCCAAACTGGAGACTATGAGTTCATATGCAGTTTCAATTTGTTGTCGTGTTTGGCAATCTTTCTCCCTTTACGGAACAATAAACATTAACTCACCACTCTAAAAGAAGCACATGAAAACATAGGTGATGTAAGTTCTGCTCTTTTAACATTTCCCTGAGTCATGACAGGCTTTCCTTTGGTAACGAGGTAAGCTCACAGTTTATTCTAAAACACATATGCTGAAACTTTCCTGAAAATATTTCAAAATTACCCCTTCTCTGATGGTCATGTTAATGCTTTCTTTCTCAAGATGCTAGATGAGACATCAAAGACTGGGTTATATAGTTCAGTCTGTAATTTATTATTGGAACAGAAAGATATTTAATGGTAAGAAAATTACTTTAAAAATTATTAGCTTTTTTTCAACCTCCAGCTTTGCTAGAATTATTTAGATTACAAACTCAATATTTTTGCTTTTAGAACCATGATAGTTTTAATGTGGAAGTTCATGCTACATTTTTCCAATTGTTTGGTATTACTGAGAATAGAAGAAATCAGTAGACCCTCTCTGTGGGCTCTTTAGCGGCAAAGCTAAAGTCTGGGAAGGCTTTGGTGGGAGGCCTTCCCTATCCAGGCTCTTGTGAAGGAACCCTCTGTCCTGCAGTGGGATTGCAGCTTCTTGGAAAGGGGAGCCATTTATCACAGTCCTAAATGAAAGCATTCTTTAAACACAAATGTCTTTTTCTCCCTTTGTCTAATTACTGAGAGGAAAAGTGAGAAGGAAATGTCAAAACAGAGAAACAGTGGTGTATAGAGAGAGCAGCCACTCTGGGGCTCAACCAGCTTTTGTGAGGGTCTGGGCGATTTGTCAAATGGTTGTGGCGTAAGTCAAGCTCCGAGGTTCAAAGGTCTTGACCCAAGGAGTCCTGGAATCAGACAGTGTAAGCAAGGGGTCTGCTAGAATTTTCAGCTGTAGTGGAGAAGAACAATGCTGGGATCTGGACATAACAAAGCTTCATTTGCATAATTCAGGTAAGTAATTTTATTGAAACTGACAGGGATGTGACAGGCTGAGAAAGAGACGAGAACACACTCTTGCTGGGAACCACAAGGCGCCTCAGTTAGGTATGTGAAAATAAATGACAGCTAATCTCTTCACTAAAAAATCTGTAAACAATGCCATTTTACCCAGGAGTCACCCATGACCTTTTATAGAGCAGACTATAGATTCTTTAGGCCACTTTTCCAGAATATAGCAAAAGGAATTCACCACATTCAAACTCTGTTTCAGGCTTTAATTGTGGTAATAATTACCTTCATGAATAAGAGTGCCTTCTAAGGCCTGTCTACATTGGGAAAAATAATAGACACATTCCAATGTAGAAAATGATCAAAGGTTTAATATTAAGGCTATATAAAACTATTTTTTTTATTAAGAGTAAATTGGGAGAATGGAGTTGAACAGCATATACTAAGACTGTAAAAATGACATGCATTTAGCTCTTGAATTTATTGAAGTATATAAAAAAATCATAATATCTAGTGGTTGATCTCAGTTTGGTTTTCTTTTGTTCTAAAAAGAATGGATTTAAGTATAATATAAATTTAATATTGCTACATATACTTGAAAATAAAAATATTTACAATTTAACCCCTTTTTTTTCTTTATAACATTTTATATCATCAGCAGAATTTGAAAATTAGGTTTCGTGTTGGCTTGACATACTTACCAATACTAAGTAATGAAACAAATAAGGTTATCATGAAAGTGTTTCTTTGTTTTTCATAAGAGAAGCTAAGTTCTTAAGAGCACTTTCCATGTTCTTTGTACTCGGTGTTGCTTTTATATGTTGATCACCAGGAGATAGCTATATGTCGTTTATAATTCTGGCTGCTTACCAGTCATTGCTGACTTTTATAGGCAAGGGCAGCAATGGATGGAAGTAGTACTCAGGCTGGAGAAGAATGCTACTGTAATCTAGTTTATTTGAAGAGAACCATGTCTGCTGTGCCCTTTCTATATGCAAAAATATGAAACTCACTTAGTCAGATGTGAGCTGCAAAATCTCCAAGTCTTTCTGGGTAGCAAATGTACACTCACTCCTTCTGCAGTATATGGAGCACATGTATAGTTTGACCAAAATGTGGATCATTCCATCAAATGGGAAGAAGTTGAGAGTTCTGGCTAGATCAAATGTGGATCTCAGTATTATAAGCAGTCTAATGCATAATTCATGAGGCTTAATGAATATTCCAATTCATGACAGCCAACTGGCTCCATAGGTCACACCTCCCAGTCTCATATAAATAAAGAATGAGATACTGGAAAGCATACCAGCTGAACCAAACTGAGTGCCAAAAACATGCATATTAATGAGGCACTATAATAGATACTTGACTCTTTGGAAGTGCCTATATTGGTTTCCAGCTACAGAGAGAAAGAAAGTTCACAACGTACCTTTCCACACACCATACTGTGCACAAAAAAGCAGCTTTTCCTATGAAATATGGAATTGAATTATACTGATGTGATTTCAGATTCAGTCATTAACTCCGTAACATCCTCTGACAGTTCTCAACACTGAAACATTCTAGAAAGATCCCCACCCCCTGCTCCCATGTTCCCTTGCAACTCTCAACTTGGTAACTAGGGAGAGGAAGTCCTTCCACAGTGCTGTTCTTTTATGTGTTCTGTTTAGACCTTGGATCAGGATGAATGGTAGATCAAATGAATGCATTTGTGCATTTTTTTTTTTTTTGGCCCCAGTCTAAGTTTCCTCAGTACCATGACATCTGAACAGAAGGAGAAAACATCTCCCTTTTGTAGCAGGCTAATTTAATTTGTACCTTCCACCTAGGGGTAAATATGTTTGTCTGTCTGTCTGAGCTTTTCGCCCACTTTCTTTTCTCACGGGAAACCCTACTGAGTCGGACAGCAGGAAATTGCTTAGCGCTCTAACTTTATTTTAGAGTAATTTAATTTTAAGCCTTCTCACACCCACCCTAAAGTGAAGCAACTGTTGGAATCCCCTCGGGATGCCCTTAATGACTTCTGCATGTCTCCCGTGTCACAGATGTCAAAGGCTTGTTGTTTATGAGAATTGATGTTTTAAGACACTGCTTTGGGCTGTTTGACCCACAGAAGATGGGTATTTGCCTTAAGATGTTGTGCTTTACATTGATCCACATTCTTTTGAATTACGGATCTTTATTTTTAGTTTATCTTTACGATTATTTATGGGTTGACCTTGTTTGGTAGGGAGAATTGCAAAATGTTTTAAACTAAGAAACCTACAAACATATCTTCCGCAAGCACCTAAAAAGTTAAAATTGCCTATATGTTTGTTCTAAGTCTTGTTATGTTACCTTAAGGTATCCAAGATATCAAAGGGAACCTCAAGTTCAATTATGGATAGTATCGAAGTAATTTATTTATTAATAAAGCCTTAAGTAGAAAAAAGTTTCTTGCGGAATTATGTCAGTTTATTGAACTATAATCTGTTTCTCTTAATTCTTGGTACAGTTTTGATCCATTTTAAGGAAGCAGATGCTTACTTTTTATTCATAAAAACATTTTCTAATAATATGGTCTTTTGTGGTATTTTTATTATTTCAACATTCCTTTTAATATTATATTTAGAGGTAAGATACCAAATAATCAAACTATATTGAAAGATATAAGACATTAGATAATGCAATATAAACATACTTTGCTTCTTTTTTTTTAAAAGAAAATTATTTTGTTAAAAATATTTGACTATTCACTGCAGAATGCTGTTTTTGGAGTAAATCATTACCTTATAATAAAGGATTCATTACTCATTACCAAGTATTTTTTTGTTTGCCTTTTATAATACCTGGATTTCTGTGTGTCTAACTTAATGTGGATTATAGTAATGTTAACTATAAAGCTGTATTAATTTATCACGAATTCTGTACTATATGCAATTAATTATAAAACAAATGAGCATATTAAATAGTTTTTATAAACAAATACTTAAAGTTTCCATATTTAAAAGTCTTTAAATATGTTATGTGAACCTATGTGCTAGAACCGTGTGGAGAGATTTGGCTTTGCCTGAAGACATAGAGGAAGTAATATTACAGTTAGGTATAAGAATTTTTCATCATTTTTATAAATCTCATTTTGTATGATAGAGCCATGCTCCTTCAACAACTCTAAGTAACTTGCCTTGTAAATGGTTATCATGCACATTCTTTATTCCTTGGTCACTTTTGATGTGGGGATAAAACACAGATAGTGTGATTTAAATTCACTAGAAATGTGAGCAACTAGTTTTGTTCTGGGTGAAATATTGCATGTTTTCAATATAAAAATGGCGGTGCCAGGACGATGCTATTCCTGTAATCAGTGCTTCTCATTCTAATCCAGACTTGTACATTAGGGCAGCCAGCAGTCCTGCAGAATCAAAACCCAGATTTGGCAAGGTATTTCTGAAATTGGCCAGATAATTAATATTTTAGGTTTTGTGGGCTCTGTATGGTCTCCGTTACATATTCATCTTTATTTGTTTTATACGCTTTAAAATTTTAAAAATCATCCTCAGCTAAAGAGCACAATAAAACAGGCCATGAGACAGAAATAGATAGCTGATAGACTATGTTCTGCGAACTGTTGTTTAGGCTTTTAAGATGACATTAAATTCAGGAAAACTGGCTTATAGGGACAGACCATTATACAAAAGCACATTTCAAGCTTGTATTTTCCTTTTTGTTTTATTTCATGCTATGACTTATTGAAGGTTATGTGATCTATAAGATTCAGTAGAGGTAGCCTAAGTGGTAAACAAAATTATAAGTCTTGGTACTTATGCAAAACAACCCTGTAGCTGCTGTGATATATATTATCATATATAATATTTTTTTACAGAGTAAATAAAAAGTTTGGTACCAGATTGGTAGTGCAACATCAGGATTATTTTCAACAACCATTCCTTTCCCATTTTGCTACAAAATTAAAGATCCTGTGTACATATTTATCCAATTCCAATGGCAGATTTATGAGAGAATGCCATGAGATATAATACTCTCTCTCTCTCTCTCTCTTCTCTCTCTCTCTCTCTCTCTCTCTCTCTCTCTCTCCTCTTACACACACACATACACACACGTATAAAAGGAAATTCCACAAGTGATATATATATATATATATATATCACACATATATATATGTGTGTGTGTGTGTGTGTCTGTGTATCACTTGTGGAATTTCCTTTTATACATATTCAACACCAAAGGCTTTTAATAGTAAATAAAATCAATGTTTTAAAATGTTTCAGTCTAATACAGTTATATATTGCTTCCAATATGTCCATAAATCATATCTTAAAAAAACAAATTCACTTTTCTGTAAGAGTGACTTTCCTTAAATACAAACACAGGTGGAATGGAGATTGCATTAAAACACAAAACTGCATCTTTTGGTCATTGCCAATATTGTTTACATCTAACAATTATTCATTTAGCCTAACTTTCAGTGGGTAAGAGGTCATTCCCACAACTTCCTCTCACAGGTTCTTCAGTTATTCTGGTCTCATCTTTGTTCCCAGTGTCTGGAGATAGAATACGCTCAGAAAAAGTGTTAAGCATGAAACAGATATTCACTAATGGAAAGAGAATTTTGCCTTTAGGCAGCTTGTTATTTTAAATTCAGTGTCAAAGATAGTATTTTCCTCAAAGCAATACATAAGCTGTAACATTTTTGTCTTAAAACAAAGGAGATCATGGTTTGACAGTCACAGGTTGAGGTCCACCAACAAGAGCAATACAAAGCCTATTCAGGCCCCCTCAGAGGCAGGGCTAAGGATGCAAGAAGCTCTATCATGTACCTCAGGGTATTATAAATCCCACAAGGAAGATATTTAGATAGTAGATGAGCCAAAGCTTTGCTTTGATCATTTTTGTTTCTACCTCTGTAATATGGCAGAAATTCTTGGCCAACTAATATTCTGATGAAGAAATTGGTCCACGCTCTTGAGAATCTCAGAGTGTCCTTGTCTCTATATAGTTGTTTTGTTCCTCTTCTTTCTCTTGCTTAATTAAAAAAAAGCCTCTCTAATTTTATATTTATAGTTATGAAATATCCATAGAACATCAAGAGGGCTCATATTTCAGCATTTCTCATCATTAACCTTGTAAAAAATATAACTTACTAAAACTTTATGTACTCATAAATAAATGATTTCCTTCCTAATAAAATGGTAGAAAACCCTCTTTCTATGTAAAATTATTGTACATGTTGTTTGTAAGACTCATAGTTTCATCTTTTCACCATAGTTTCATAGTTCAGGGTTTTTTTTTGTGATCCAAAAAGAGAGTATGAAACATTCAAATAGACCATGTTTTTATTATGACAGAGTTTCCTTTAAAAATTGGGTTATGAATTTGTTTACTCACTATGGAAAACATCATTTTAAGGATGATATATTTGTATTTTTTTCATCTTCATGGTTTATCACATTATTACACTGTAGGGTTATCAACCAAAAAAATTCAAATTATATTCTTTGTAAATTTCTTTGTCCTGAGTAATTTCATCCTAGTCTTTTTAAATGGTGTGGGTGAGATGCTGATATTTGCAGTTTTGTCTCAAAACGTAGTTTCCTGATGGAACTGGAAAGTACTGAAGATAGCCATGTTATCTTAGAAGGTAACTCATTAAAAGTATCCAAGCAGTTTTAGTTTGTAGTGAAAAGAATGAAATTAAATAATGTTCTTTACTGGTCTTTATAAACTTTTAACACAAGACAGAGTATACCCCCAACTGTGGATGCTTTTGGGGATTGATGTTTATCATGCAATATACATTGGAAAGCAAGCTAGCAAAGCATCTCACTGGAGTGTAGTCACTGTGTTTGGAAAACAGTGGGAATAATGAAATAAAATCCTTTTGGCAGAGTAAGTAAAGATGTCCTGACTAAAGGAAAACACGATGGAGCTCTTAGGTGAATTTTAAGTTCTAATAGTAATAGCTGGAAATTCATTTGAAGTGGAAGACATTTTTGGGAGTTTTAAATCTTTTAGTTTTGTTCATAAATTAAAATATAGAATCAAAAATGAAACATGGAAACAAAGCAAAAATTACTCCAACATCCCTTTTGAATGTTTTTTAGATATACTCAGCCTAAAGTGATAGTCTAACTTTTAATGTATTACAACTTCGTGAGTCTCCTTGTATTTTTATTATGTAATAGTTAATCATGTTTCATGTTGTTTGCAGTAGGACAGCTGAAGTCTCTGGTTGCCTCCAAGATCATGATAAAAGTCATAAAGCCCATGATGGATCTACTTAATTCTTATGTGTTTCTGAGTTTCCTCTTCAGTAAAACAATAAATACTGCTCCTTCTGTCAGGATGTTGGATCTCTCTCTCTCTCTCCCTCCTCCCTCTCCCCCCGTCTACCCTCCCTGTTTCTCTGCAAGTGGGTTTCAAGTCTAATCCTTTATGTGGCAACCACACAGCCAAGTGGAAGCTTAGGTCCCCTTAAAATATTTCTGCTCTGAACTTGTCCTTGAATGTCCATGTCTTTTTCACTGCCTGAAGGAGTCCCATCACCTGCAGTTATAGATCTTGTAATCACCCAAATAGGACAAAGATTCTCTCTTGCTAGTTCACACACTAAGCCACCTTTTAATGTATCTCCCCTGAAAACTATAACCAATTCCTGAAATAAACTTGAGTGTCAGTTGTTAGTCATTAACTTTCAGCAGCACATAGACAACGTCATCTTTATTTGCACTTCTTGTCTGTAATCTTCTTAGGGTTTTATTATCACTCTTCATGATGTCAAATGTATGCCATAGTTGACTTATTGCCTCGTTGAGTCTTCAGAATAACTAAAATGTTTAATTTACCAGGGGTTTTCTATTTCAAAGCAACTGTAATTATTCTATACTGATTAAGGATTAAGTGATTTCTTTTTCAGCTGAGTAAATGACAGGCCAGGTCTAACAAGTCAAGCTCAATGCATTCTTACATTGGGTCATGATTAATACTAGCTAGATAAATAGGTATTTGAATATAGTTATTCAGCTGTATCTCTAGGTAAATAAATATAGCAATTGAAAACAAAGATTTTATTTATTCATTCTTTTTTAACTTCTTTAATGTAGAAATAGATATCTGACGATGTTGATACCCAAATCCATATACACTAAGGAAGGAACAATTAAGCAAATATAATCTACTTTCAGACTTGTTTATTTTCAGTGCCAATTAGCTTTAGAATATTCTTAGTGTGGTTAGTCTGATCAAGCTTTTGCAAACACTGTGTAGAGATTGATAGGGTTTTAGATATTGGCACATGCACATTTATAGCTATTGACAAAGCTTAAGTCTTTTCAAGAAGACTCCAACTGTTATTGGCATTCTGCTTTATCCGCTGACACGCAACATGATGTACTGTGGAAGACTTTAAGACTTCCAGTGTTTGACTAAGCTTTGCCATCATTAATGTTTAATCACTTACAATTCTGAAAGCATTGTGCCTTCATTTTTTATGTGGCTTGTTTATCTATGTAAAGTAAATCAACAGTGCCTTCCTGATAGTCTCCTAGTACGTTTATTATCAGTCTTATTTGGTAACCAGTAATGAATATGGATACAACTGCTGTTTGGAATTACTTCATCATTTTATATAGATTCAGAATTCAATTTCCCTTCACAACAATTATAACAAAATTAAATACCAGGCAGACTTTGTAAAAACATATACATATTTTAAAAAGCAAAGACAATATTATTTATGTTTTCAAGCACACTATTGAAAATGTTTTGTACTTGCATGAACATTAAATCTTTGAAATGAAAGATACTTTCAGTCATCACGAGTCAAAATCTTATGTTGTCCCTTTTTTTGGACATGGGCAAACCACACACCTGGGAGTGAGCATGCCAGGAAACATTCATGAGATTTTGAACCACAGTGGTGTGCAAGCCACTGCAATGAATGCACACCATTGTATCAGCAGTGTAATGGCACTAGTGAGAGAGAAACACACTTAGCTAGTGTTGGAAGAGATAGAACTTAAAAAGCCTGATTCAAGCAAAGTGTAGTGGGTAGTAGACACATTTGTAGAATATTAACGGACTCTTGACATTTGTGTTTACTCTTTGTTTACATTTAGGATTTCAGGGAAATGGTAAAATGATGCTGCAAGTCCTATCTCTACATCAGAAAAAAACTGAAAATACAGATAATAGTGTGTTATGAAAGAATATGTATTAAAATTCTCAGATTCTTTTTTTTTGTGAAAACTAGCTTCAAAAGAAACTAAGGACCAATAGAAAACAATTCATATAACAAATAAAAATGTCATTTCCTTTTTATAGCTCTCCAAATGGAAAAATACAGTTCTATTATTCCCTTTCATGAAACTGGCCTGAAGTGTGAACAAATAAGCCACATCCAGCTTGACAGATACCCAGTTACACTTTATTATTGCCACTGTTTGATACCACATCAGATGTTATATGTCCACTCACCTGCCTCTATCTCATGCAGCTATTGTTGGTTTTGAAAAAAATCATTCGTTATTTATTCTGCTCATAGATTTTATGTATGTACTCATTTTATTGATATGTAATTCATAGTCACAGAGGGTGACAGAAAGATATGACAACAATCTGAGCTTCAGAGAATTGGACCCACGATATCTTTGAAGAGAGTAAGAAAAAGGGTTGAAGCCAGAGTTAGTGGTGATATAAAGGTATGGTCAGGACTGAGATGCCCTTCTCCTGCTCTCCCTACTAAGTTTATCCTGGTGACTAGTTCTATTCATGGAATTGTCAGATGCACAGACTCTAGCCTCAGTGCCCAGTGCTTGGGAAGCCATAATTAAGAATATTGGAGATTAATACCTAGGGGTGTCAGCATTTCTGTACTCCAAGGCTGAGTTTTCAGAATCTTTGATCAGAAGCGCATCTCCTTCCCATCTTTGCTTCTTTGTGGGTGTGTTTGGAACTTTTTGTATGTGGTAGTCACAGATACTATTGCTTCTCCTGTTTGTTTTGTGTATTTATTTATTTATAAGTCAACTTTGTATGTATTAGCCAAGCCTGGGACTGTGTCACAAAATCAATATCCCCAAGGCCTAGGTCTGGGTGCGTACTTTGGACATCACAAGACTTCACTGTGTAAAATGGCTGTACTGATACTATAATCTATATCAATTGTCATAAAATACAGAATTATTTATAAATGTTTTTGAAAAGCAAACAAATTACTTGAAGTGCTAGAAAATTATATAGTAATAACTAAATTTTTATTTTGTACTAAGGAATTGGTAGAAGTTTTAGTAAATTGACTTTATTTTATCTGTGTAAGATTTTAGCAAATCTGGATTTGATAAGGGCCATTCTTTTTGGAAAAAAATCTCGAATGAAACCATTCCTTCTTACTAGACTTTGACTATCTATCAAGTCACCCATTATTAACAATAAGTAACCTTTATAATATTATTTGTTTACTAAACTATTATAGGATTCCTTGACAATTTATGTTTTACTTTTTTCATAGATAAGTTCAATAATCTCTTTGCTAAATTTTCAATTGTATCTCTACTTATTGATATTTTATTGCATGTCTTCCACCACCCTCATTTTTTCTCAATAAAATTGTTAGAGTCTCAGGTATTGTGTGAATATTGTGTGTCTTGGTATATTAAAAACATTAGGCCTTTTCACATTTATGAAAATGTATTGCTTTTAAAAATTAAAAGTATATTGAAGGGATTGCTGCATAAACAAAGATATGGCCTTGTTCTCAACAAATACATCAGGCAAAAAATATGGGGAGGTAAATTTCTGTACAAACTGGTATCTATTGGATATTCCTTGTCCATGGTTTTATATTTTTGCTAATATAATATATATGTAATATTAAATTATTATATTTAATTAGTTAATATTCCAATGAGCTCGTAAAATTTTCCGAAGATAAAAATGACCTTTATTTCAATTTTAAGAACTGTGGCAGAAATTTCTCTGTCCAATCTATTTGCAGCAGGAGGCCTGTGATTGGACAGGGAAAAGGGAGGCAGAGCTAAGGGCGACAGAGAGGGAGACTCAGGAGAGCAAGGAAGGCGAAATGGCAGCAGACATGGTTTCAAGTAAATAGGTAAATATGAAATCTAAAGGTTAGGAAAATTGGGATAACTTTCTAAGTTGTGTGGGCATCTTGTGTGTTGAGATTTTATTGATAAAGTTTTATGACCTGAAAACTAGTCCCTTACAGAGACTGCTCCTACCAAGATTGGGTAAGCCTGCCAGCTTTTTTGCCAGTATATTATAGTATTGCTTTCTTGTTTATCTAAAAGCAATAATCCTTCCTCCCTGCTGAGTTTTATGAAGTAACCTCACCTCCCTGTTCACATGTGTATAATAAACATGAGTTTCTTCAGTTCTGCAGCTCCTTCATCAGATTGAGCACAGCCCACCAGTTGCCAGCCACCCCCAAACCTCCCTTCTCTGTCTCTCCATCTTTCCATGTCTGTCTCTTTGTCTATTTCTGTATCTATGTCTCCCTCTGTCTCTGTCTCTGTGTGTATGTTTTTTTCCTAGTGTCTATAATTTCATCATTCTATTGTCATTGCCATTGAAACCTTTTCATTTTATTTTATTTTTTTGTTATATTTTATTGGATATTTTCTTTATTTACATTTTAATTGTTTACTTCTTTCCATATCTCCTATTTGGAAGCCCCCTATCCTATTCCCTTCCCTCTACCTCCATGAGGGTGTTCCCCTACCCACTCACCAACTCCTATATTCCCACCTGCCATTCTCCTACACTGGGGTATCTAACACAATCAGGCTAAAGGGTCACTCCTCCTACTGACATTCAACAAGGCCATCCTCTGCCAGATAATGCAGCCAGAGTCATTGGTCCCTCCATGTATACTCTTTGATTGGTAGTCCAATCCCCGAGTTCTGGGGCATCTGGCCAATTGACACTGTTGCTCCCCCCCACCCCATGGAGCTGCAAACCCTTCAGCTCCTTCAGTCCCTTCTCCAACTCCTCCCTCGGGGACCTCATACTAAGTCCAATGGTTGACTGCTATCATTCACTTCTGTATTTTTCAGGCTCTGGAAGAGCCTCTCAGCAGACTGCCATATTAGGCTCCTGTCAGCAAGGAATTCCAAGCATCCACAATAGTGTGCAGGTTTGGACTGTATACAGGACTGATCCCAGATGGGGCAGTCTCTGGATGGCCTTTCCTTCAATCTCTGCTCCACACTTTGTCTCCATATTTCCTCCTGTGAAGATTTTGTACCCCCCTCTAAGAGACACTGAAGCATCGAAACTTTGGCCTTCCTTCTTCTTGGGCTTCATATGGTCTGTGAATTGAATCTTGGGTATTCTGAACTTTTGGACTAATATCCACTTATTTAATAAGTACATACAATGTGTGTTCTTTCATGACTGAGTTATCTCACTCAGGATGGTATTTTCCAATTCCATTCATTTGCCTAAGAATTTCATGAAGTCATTATTTTTAATAGCTGAGTAGTATTCCATTGTGTAAATGTAACACGTTTTCTGTATCCATTCTTCTGTTGAGGAACATCTGAATTGTTTCCAGCCTCTGGCTATTATAAATGTGGCTGCTATGAACATAGCATGTGCCCTTATTACATATTGGAGCATCTTCTGGGTATATGCCCAGGAGTGGTATAGCTGGGTCCTCAGATAATTTTCTGAGAAACTGCCAGACTGATTTCCAGAGTGGTTGTACCATCTTGCAATCCCACAAACAATGGAGAACTGTTCCTCTTTCTCCACATCCTGGGCAGCACCTGCTGTCTCCTGAGTTTTTGATTGTGACTGGTGTGAGGTAGAATCTCAGGGTTGTTTTGATTTGCATTTTCCTGATGACTAAGGATGTTGAACTTTTCTTTAGGTGCTTCTTGGTCATTCAAATTTCCTCAGTTGAGAATTTTCTGTTGAGCTCAGTTCCCCAATTTTTAATAGGGTTCTTTGGTTCTTTGGAGTCTAACTCCTTGAGTTCTTTGCATATATTGTATATTAGACCTCTATCAGATGTAGAACTGGTAAAGATCATTTTCGAATCTGTTGGTTGCAGTTTTGTCCTGTTGACAGTGTCCTTTGCCTTAGAGAAGCTTTATAATTTTATGAAGTTCCACTTGTCAATACTTGATCTTAAAGCAAAAGCCATTGGTGGTGTGTTCAAGAACTTTTCCCCTGTGCCCATGTGCTCGAGGCTTTTAACTACTTTCTCTTCTATTAGATTCACTGTATATGGTTTTATGTGGAGGTTCTTGATCTACTTGGACTTCAGCTTTGTACAGAGAGATAAGAATGAATTGATTTGCATTCTTCTAGTTGTTGACTGTCAGTTGAACTAGCACTATTTGTTGAAAATGCTGTCTTTTTTCCATTAACGGTTTTAGCTCCTTTGTCGAAGATCAAGTGACCATAGGTGTATGGGTTCATTTCTGGGTTTCAATTCTATGCCATTGATCTACCTGCCTGTCACTGTATCACTACTTCTCTGAAGTAGAGCTTGAGGTCAGGGATGGTGATTCCTCCAGAAGTTCTTTAATTGTTGAGAATAGTTTTCACTATCCTGAGTTTTTGTTATTCCAAATGAATTTGCAAATTGCTCTTTCTAACTCTATGAAGAATTGAGTTGGGATTTTGATGGGGATTGTATTGGATCTGTAGATTGATTTCGGCAAGATGGCCATTTTTACTATATTTATACGGCCAATCCATGACCATGGGAGATCTTTCCGTCTTCTGAGATCTTCTTCGATTTCATTCTTCAGGGACTAGAAGTTCTTGTCATACAGATCTTTCATTTGCTTGGTTAGAGTCACACCAAGATATTTTATATTATTTGTGACTAATGTGAAGGGTGTCATTTCCCTAATTTCTTTCTCAGCTTGTTTATTCTTTGACTATAGGAAGGTTATTGATTTGTTTGAATTAATTTTATATCCACCCACTTTGCTGAAGTTGTTTATCAGGTTTAGGAGTTCTCTGGCTGAATTTTTGGGGTCCTTAAGTATACTGTCATATCTGCAAATAGTGATATTTTGACTTCTTCCTTTCCAGTTTGTATCCCTTTGACCTCCTTACATTGTCTAATTGCTCTGGCTATGACTTTGAATACTATATTGAATAAGTAGGGAGAGAGAGAGTGGGCAGCCTTGTCTAGTCCCTGATCTTAGTGGGATTGCTTCAAGTTTTCTTCATTTAGTTTGATGTTGGCTACTGGATTGCTTTATATTGCCTTTACTATGTTTAGGTAAAGGCTTGAATTTCTGATCTTTCCAAGACTTTTAACATGAAGGGATGTTGAATTTTGTCCAATGCTCTTTCAGCATCTAATGAAATGATCATGTTATTTCTTTCCTTTGAGTTTGTTTATGTAGTGAATTACATTGATGGATTTCTGTATATTGAACCATCTCTGCATCCCTGGGATGAAGCCTACTTGATCATGGTGAATGATCATTTTGATATGTTTTTGGATTCAGTTTGCTAGTATTTTATTGAGTATTTTTGGAGGGAAATTGGTCTAAAGTTCTCTTTTTTGTTATGTCTTTGTGTGGTTTTGGTATCAGGATAATAGTGGCAACCAAGAACGAGTTGGTTAGTGTTCCTTATGTTTCTATTTCATAGAATAGTTTGAAGAGTATTGGTATTAAGTATTGAAGGTCTGATAGAATTCTGCACTAAACCCTTCTGATCCTGGGCTTTTTTGGGGGGGTTGGGAGATGTTTTAATGCCTGCTTCTATTTCTTTGGGGTTATAGTACTGCTTAGATGGTTTATCTGATCCTTATTTAAGTTTGGTACTTGGTATCTGTCTAAAAATTGTCCATCTCATCCAGATTTTCCAGTTTTGTTGAATATGGGCTTTTATAGTTGGATATCATGTTTTTTTTTTTTTAATTCCCTATGTTTCTATTTTTGTATTTCCCTTTTCATTTCTGATTTTGTTTTGTTGGATACAATCTCTGTGCCCTATGGTTAGTCTGGCTAAGGGTTAATCTATTTTGTTGATTTTTTCAAAGAACCAGCTCCAGGTTTTGTTGACTCCTTGTATATTTCTTTTTGTTTCTACTTGGTTGATTTCTGTACTGAGTTTGATTATTTCCTGCTGTCTACTCCTCCTGGGTGTATTTGCTTCTTTTTTGTTCTTGAGCTTTCAGGGTGCTGTATGCTGTTAATCTGCTAGTGTATGCTCTCTCCAGTTTCTTTCTGGAGGGACTCAAGCTAAGAGTCTTCGTCTCGGCACTGTTTTCATTATGTCCAATAAGTTTGGGTGTGTTGTCCTTTCATTTTCATTAAATATAAAATATCTTTAATTTCTTTCTTTATTTTTTCCGTAACCAAGTTACCATTGAGTAGGGCATTGTTCAGCATCCATGTATATGTGGGCTTTCTGTTGTTTTTGTTGCTATTGATGACCAGCCTTACTCCGTTGTGATCCAATGGGGTGCATGGGATTATTTCAATCTTCTTCTATATGTTGAGGCTTGTTCTGTTGATTATATGCTTAATTTTGGAGATGGTACTGAGAAGAAGATATATTCTTTTGTTTTAGGACAAAATGTTCTATAGATATGTGTTAAATCCATTTGATTCATAACTTCTGTTAGTTTCAACTTGTCTCTGCTTAGTTTGTGTTTCCATGATCTGTCCATTGAGAGGAGTCGGGTGTTGAAATCTTCTGCTATTATTATGTGAGGTGCAAATTTTTTTATGAATGTGGGTGCTCCACATTTAGAGCATAGATGTTAAGAATTGAGAATTCTTCTTGGTAGAATTTTCCTTAACGAACATGAAGTGTTCCTTATCTTTTTTGATAACTTTGGTTTGAAATCTGATTTTAGAATTTTGATATTTGAATGGCTACTCCAGTTTGTTTCTTGGGACTCTTTGATTGGAAAATTGTTTTCCCGCCCTTTACTCTGAGGTAGTGTCTGTCTTTGATACTGAGGTGCATTTCCTATATGTAGCAAAATCCTGGGTCCTGTTTACATATCCAATCTGTATGTCTATGTCTTTTTATTGGGGAATTCAGTCCGTTGATGTTAAGAGATATTAAGGACTAATAATTATTGCTTGCTGTTGGCTTTGATGTTATTTTTATGTATGTGTGGCTAACTTCTTTTGGGTTTGTTGAAAGAAGACTACTTTCTTGCTTTTTCTAGGGTGTAGTTTTTCTCCTTGTGCTTGTGATTTCCATCTATTTTCTTTTAGGGCTGGATTTGTGGAATGATATTGTGTAAATTTGGTTTTGTCATGGAATATTTTGGTTTCTCCATCTATGGTAATTGAGAATTTTGCTGGATATATTAGCCTGGGCTGTCATTTGTGTTCTCTTGGGGTCAGTATGACATTTGTCCAGGATCGTCTAGCTTTCATAGTCTCTGGCAAGAAGTCATTCTTTAGGTTACAAAACTTTTCCTCTATAATTTTGTTGAAGATATTTACTAGCCCTTTAAGTTGGTAATCTTTACTCTCTTCTAAACCTATAATCCTTAAGTTTGGTCTTCTCATTGTGTCTTGGATTTCCTGGATGGTTTGGTTTAGGAGCTTTTTGGACTTTTCATTTTCTTTGACAGTTGTGTTAATGTTTTCTATGATATCTTCTGCACCTGAGACTCCCTATCTTATCACTTGTACTCTGTTGGTGATACTTGTGTCTATGAGTCCTGATCTCTTTCCTAAGTTTTCTATCTCCAGGGTTATCTCACTTTGTAATCTTGTTATTGTTTCTATTTCCATTTTTAGATTCTGGATGGTTTTGTTCAATTCCTTCACCTATTTGATTGCATTTTTCTGTAATTCTTTAAGGGATTTTTGTGTTTCCTCTTTAAGGTCTTCTACCTATTTACCTGTTTTCTCCTGTATTTCTTTAAGGGAGTATTTATGTCCTTCTTAAAGTCCTCTATCATCATCATGAGATGTGATTTTAAATCAGAGTCTTGTTTTTCCGGTGTGATGGGGTAAACCACAGCTCGCTGTTGTGGAATAACTGCTTTCTGATGATGTCAAGTATCTTTTGTTTCTGTAGCTTATGTTCTTGCCCTTGCCTCTTACCATCTGGTTATCTCTGGTATTAGCTGGTCTTGCTTTCTTTGACTGTGGCTTTTCTTTCCTGTAAGCCTGTGTGTCTGCACTTCTGGGAGACCAGTTCTCTTAGGGAGGAATTGGGTATGGAGAGCTGTGGCATAGGGTCAGCTTCAGGAGGCAGAAGGAAATCAGAATGATCTTGTCTCTGGCTGCTTCTTGGTTCCTGTGTCCTAATGGTTCTGAGCAGGTCTCTCTTTGGCCAGGAATTTGAGCAGAAGTGGTAGTCTCATCTGTGCTCTCAGGTATGTCAGTACTCTTCAGAGACTAGTTCTTTCCCAGTGGGATTTGGGTATGGAGGGCTGTCACACAGGGTCAGCTCAGGGCTGCAGATGGAAACTGGAAGGCATAGCCAAGCTCCTATAAGTAAATGTCCATTCTATTTTTAGATGTAACAAATGTGACTTTTTCTCTACAGCTAGAGCTATAGCTTGAGCACCACCATAGCTAATGGTGGTTACATGGCTGGTTGCAGCTTCATTGCCTACTTGATTGGATGCAGTCACATGAGTGTCCACCATCTTTGGTCTGTTCAGTTCCCAATTTACTGCCTTATTACTTGAAGATAAAAAACCTCAATTAAGATAAGGTTTTCATATGATTTCTTTCCTGCTTTGGTAAACAGTAATTTAATTTAATACTGCTTTAAATTTACAACAGTAAAAAGGTTAAAGAGCACTGCTTTAAAGATATTTTTGACTTTGTTATTTGCTACTGTCATTAAGTTACAATATACTCTCATCTTTTTCTAGACAAAATCTAGAGCAAATAATTAAAAACAAACACAAATTTTCTAACTTAGATATGTTTAATAGATACTAGCTCTTAATCTTTTCAGAGATCTGCTAAATATAACATTAAATATTTAAGCTTATTATGACAGAGTCTCCCAAATCCTAACAGTAACCTCCCAAGGTTTTCAAGGAGATATGGGCAGGGCAACAAAGTACCCTACCTGGTATGATGACCACTGAAGAAAGAGTACAGTACTGTCTTGCCCACAACCAGGGCTTAGACTAAACTGTGGCCAAACAGAGGACACCCAGAAAATTAAATTCTCATAATTCCTAAGACAAATGAGTCATTTCTCCTATGTTCCTCCTTTATAGGAAAAAAAAAAACTTCTAATTTTCCAAACCTTATGGCCAGACTGCGATGGAGACCACAGGGACCTGGGAAAACTATTTAGGTAGTGGACAATAGACTATCCTCTGTCATTTTAATTATTTATGACATCCAGATTATGACTTATTCTTTCCAGATTGCTGATTACATTGACAGCTAAGTTAATGGCACTTAACCACAGATCCTGAACCTCAAGGAACCAGCCAGCTTTCCAAAGACTTCACCAACATTCCCATCCCCATTTTCTTAGGATTACCAGAGGCAGGTCACCCCTAAGGTCAGCAGAAAACAGCTAAGTATCCTAGTGACCCTATTCCTGCTTCACCATCACCTCTTTCTAGTTTCTCATTTTTAATTAAACCAAAATGGAGGATATTAGTATGTTAGCATTTTCTCTAGGCTCCATACAATAGTTACCTAGCAACAGTCCAGGTAGGAGCTTGGCTTCCATTAAAAAGACTGGTCTCCCCTGAGCTCTCTGATCCATTTCTCTCTTTCTCTCTCTGAATTCTCTCCCTCTCTGAGTCCTTTCTCTCTCTCTCTCATCCCCTTCTCTCCATGAGTTACTTCTTCTCATCTCTTGTCTCTTGTCTCTTGTCTCTTGTCTCTTCTCTCTCTCTCTCTCCCTCTCTCTCTCTCCTCCCCTCTCTTTCTCTATCTCTACTCCTTTCTCAACCTCCCTTCCTATACCCCTAAATAAACTTCATTTTTATTTTAAACCAATCATATGACTGCTACTTCAGGGGGGATGCCTCAGTATGGGCCCACTAAGGCACCCCCTACCACCACACCATACTACACTTTATAAAACGTGTCAGTGACCACTTTCTTGTGTCATTTTGTGTGTCATTGTTGAAGAGCATCATTTGAGTTATGTTCCCTGATCTATTATTTAGGCACAGCAAATAAGAATTGTTCTACTGATTAGTAAGCACAGGTATTTAAGTATTTAAAAATTCCATTGAAATATACCAAGAACTCAAGAAATTAGACTCCAGACAACCAAATAGCCCTATTAAAAATGGGGGTACAGAGCTAAACAACGAATTCTCAACTGAGGAACCTCGAATGGCTGAAAAGCACCTAAGGAAATGTTCAAGATCCTTAGTCATCAGGGAAATGCAAATCAAAACAACCCTAAGATTCCACCTCACATCAGTCAGAATGTCCAAGATCAAAAACTCAGGTGATAGTAGATGCTGGCGAAGATGTGGAGAAAGAGGAACACTCCTCCATTGCTGACTGGATTGCAAGTTGGTACAACCACTCTGGAAATCAGTCTGGCAGTTTCTCGGAAAATTGGACATAGCATTACTGAGGATCCAGCTATACCTGGGCATTACTCAGAATATGCTTCAACATAAACAAGGACACATGCTCTACTATGTTCATAGCAGCCTTATTTATATAGCAGAAGCTGAAAAGAACTAGATGTCCTTCAACAGAGGCATGGATACAGAAAAGTGGTACTTTTTTTTTTTTTTTGTTTTTTGGTTATCGAAGCAGGGTTCTCTGTGTAGCCCGCTGTCCTGGAACTCACTCATAGACCAGGCTGGCCTCGAACTCAGAAATCCGCCTGCCTCTGCCTCCCAAGTGCTGGGATTAAGGCATGCGCCACCACGCCGGCTCGTGGTACATTTACACAACGAAGTATTACTCAGCTATTAAAAACAATGAATTTGACAAATTCTTAGGTAAATGAATGGAACTAGAAAATATCCTGAGTAAGGTAACCCAATCACAAAAGAACACACATGGTATTCACTCACTGATAATTGGATATTAGCCAAAAGCTCACAATATCCAAGATACAACTCACAGACCACATGAAGCTCATGAAAAGGGAAAACCAAAGTTTGGGTGCTTTGACCCTTCTTAGAAAGGGTAACAAAATACTCAAGGTAGCAAATATGGAGACAAAGCATGGGACAGAAACTGAAGGAGGGGCCATCCAGAGACTGCTCCACCTGGATATTCATCCCTTGTGCAGTCACCAAAGGCAGACACTGATGTGGATGCCAGGAAGTGCATGTTGACAGGAGCCTTATATTGCTGTCTCCTTAGAGGTCTGCCAGAGCCTGAAATATACAGAGGCAGATGCTCACAGGTAATCATTGAGCTGATCATGGGGTTCCCAATGGAGGAGTGAGAGAAAAGACTGAAGGAGCTGAAAAGGTTTGCAGCCCCATTAGGAAAGCAATAATATTAACCAACCAGAGCTCCCAGGGTCTAAACCACCCGCCTGGGAGCACATAGGAGGGGCCCATGGTCCTAGCTGTATATGTAGGGAAGATGACAGTTTCAGGCATAGGTGGGTGAGGAAGTCCTTGGTCCAGTGAAGGCTGGATGCCCCAGTGTGGGGGAAATCATGGGTGGGGGGTGGGAGGTGGCATATCCTCATAGAAGCAGGAGGAGGGGGGATGGAAGAGGGGGTTCCTGGGTGGAGGGAAAGGGGGTTACATTTGAAATGTAAATAAAATATCCAATAAAAAATTTCCATTGAAAAACCAGCTTCAACATTGTTCTTAGAAAGTCTAAGATAACTATCAAAAGATTAAAAGTCATTTCCATTTAGAAATAACACACAGGATCAGGTAGTGTCAGGTTCTTACTATAAATCATTTTCTGATGAGATAATTCTATACATTAATAATGATATCAATCAAAATTGTGCTTCCTTCAAACCAAGAGCACTATGGACAAGCTAAAGTCATTGAGGGCTTCATGATTCTTATCCCTAGTTCTAAAGATGACCTCAAGTCCTTTTGAAGCTGTTTATGTAATGAAGAAAGATTTAGATTAGAAAGCATCCAAAAATCAGAAGCGAAAAGCAGTCAATGAATCTTCATGTCCTGCACCAAAAAAAAAAAAAAAAAAAAAAGAGTTGAACTGAGCCAATGTTGACAAATATGCAGAAACAGGATGTTAGAATTATGAAAATAGTAACATGAAAGACAGAGAACACGTCAAATAATGCACACCAGGAAGGGATCTGAACCAATACAAATAACTGTGAGGGGGTTTATTGGCACACTTTCAGACATGGAATTTACAGAGAATAGAAACATTTAATTGTTGAGTAATATTTCTAAAATGATGTTTTACCTCAAAGAAATCATCATATCAAGGAAGAATGTGCAAATGGCTGGGCAGCTGCGTCCACCCTGTCTAGCTGAAGCCAGCTGCAGGAAGAAAAGCCAGAAACAAGGAAGAGACAAAGAATAATGAGTGAGAGGATGGCGTTTAGAAAAGAAAAGAGAGAGAAATTAAAATGAGACAGTGAAAAATTAAGCTGCAACTCAGAAAGATAGGCCAGAGGAGGGAGGATTTAAACAAACTGTAGTAAATGTAATTTAGAATGTTTTTAAACTCAACTATTGAAAACAAGGCTTTCTGAAACTCATTTGTAAAACTGGCAGATCTTTGAAATTCTTGTCCCAGTGGTAGAGTGACTGAAAGATGGTGCTGTATTCTCACCATGTGGCCCCCTGGTCTGCCAAGAAGGCTGGAAAGAGGACATAACATAAAATAGAGAATATTCAGCTATTTTTTTCTCTGATAGCTAACAGAAACAAAGTGCAAAGATTTTGTGGATCTCAGAAACAGAAAAAGAGATATTTAACAAAATGCACAGAGAAATGTCTACTGAGATCATCGGCATGATACAGCACCTTAAAATGTTAAAGTAAACAAATCTAACTATTAGACAGTTTTACTCAGTAGATGGGCTTAGACTTCAGACTTTATTTGACCTGTTGTATATTCTGACTTGGTGCCGAGAGGAATTCCTTTGAATTAGGGCTGTTCATAACCAAAGAACTTATCCTAGAAATGAATCAGTTTATCTGTGTAAATCCTTATGGTAGAATATTTGACAAGTGCTTAATAAATGACTGTGATGTTTGAATGAGAATGGTCTCCATAGGTTCATATACTTAAATACTTGGTTTTGAGTTGATGAAACTGTTTGGGAAAGATTAGGAGTTATGGCCTTCTTGGAGGAGGTATGCCACCAAGGGCCAGCTTTGAGCTTTCAAAGCCGACATAATTCCCAATACTTTTCTCTCTGCCTTGTCTTGGCTTAGGATGTAAGTTCTTGACTACTGCTTTAGCACAATATCTCCCTGCCTGCCACCATGCTCCCCACAATGATGGTCATGAACTACAGAGGATTAGTAGGCCAATGAACTATTCTATAAATTTCCTTGGTTATAGTGTCTAAGCACAGCAATAGAAAATTAATTTAGACAATGACTCTTCTTATTCCAGGTAGCTTGAACATTCTTTCTGGAACCACTTCAAAAATGTCTGCTTTGGTTTCTTGAATACTCAGTGGTTTATTGATAGCACATAGAATATGTTCAATAAATCATTGTCTAACAATAACCTGAGATCTTGTCTATAATCAGTCAACAAATAAGTGTGTATTAAGCAAATCTCTGGGCTTAAATTGTAATGGAAAAATCTAAAGAAAATGTATGGTTACTGTTCAATTAGTATTTGCTATATGAAATTATCTGTGACCAATTTTTTATTTTAAATGGGGAGTTCAGAAGCCAGAAATGGTGATACATGCCTGTAATCCCAACACTTTGTAAATGGAAGAATGAGAATCATGAGTCTGAAGTCAGCTTGAGATACATAAGAAGTTCAAAGATACCCCAAGTTATAAATGAGACCTTGTCTGCAAATAACAAGAGAGGCCTATGGATGTAGCTCAGTGACTGAGCGCTTCCCTATAATATAAAGGTAAGATTCGATCCCCATAAACACACACACTCACAAAACAGCATGAATATAGAATAAGTGAATGGGATAAATATTGTTTATAAATATTGATGAACATGATCAAAGTACTTTTAATATATACATAAAAATAATACAATAGATAAAAATTATTTTTTAGCAAAAATATACAATTAAGTAGTCCAAAATTATAAGTTGAACCAATTTTATAATGTAGGTAAATCTGTGAGAAGTGACATTCAGAGAAGACTTTGGTAAGACCTAGTATATATGATGCAAATGAGAGCAAAATATTAGGAACCACTAAATTAAAGCAAATTCTGTTAGCAGAGCTAAGAGTAAATATGGAGTCAAACATGAACAGAGTTTAAAGAGAAATAAAAACAGCTGGCCACAGAGATGTGTGTGTGTGTGTGTGTGTGTGTGTGTGTGTGTGTGTGTGTGTGTTTGCAGTTGAGCTAGACTATGGCAGCTTTGAAACTGTGGGTAGATTTTCACTTAAGTAATACTAAATGAAGACTGTGTGCATTTGGCAGTGAAGCAATGAAAAGGTGCTTCATAAATAGCAGCTGGTTTATGAAGGGGCAGGTCAACCTCAGAAGAGTGATTTAGGGATGCTTGGAGGACACTGCAGTTATCTAGGTATGGAGTGATGTAGTGGCTCTGGATTCAAGAGAGAAGTAGTTATTACAAGAAGTGAAACAGTGTGTATATACACAATGATAGATTTTCATTTATTCTACAGTAGGGATCTAACTACTCAGTATATGAATAAACTCAAAGGCATAGCAGAACATAAAGAAAACCTTCTGAAACATTGGCCACAAAATTCCAGGAGTTAATGATGGTGGTGTTGGATCCTTGAGGTGAAGAAAGAGGTGACATATATGGGATTTAAAATTTTTAATGAAGTTAGTGCAAAAGCAAAAGCTGTTCAGTACAAGCCCTAGCTCACATTCTGAACTTTTATCTTTTCCCTGAGCTACTGATAACTTGTATAGTATGCTTCACAATTCAGGCCATCAAGGACAACAGGAGAGACTGTTGTCCACAGCTCCCAGTAAGCCACAGTGAGCATTTCTGCAGTGCACTATTAGCCGAAGTCCCAGTGCACTGTGGGTCTAAGTTTAGTTCTCTGAGTATATTTAATACATTTTTCTTTATAGTATGGTTGACTTACAAGAAAGTCAAGTTGATAACTGCAATCAGTATATTGTGAAACAGAGCCATAGGAAGGTATTTTACTCAGTTTACGTGTTAATCATTTTTTCTCATAATTTGGAAAGTCTTAACAATTTTGAATAAATGTTCACACCTTTCATTTTATACCAGACTCACAAATTATATAGGTAGTCTGATAGTGAAAACATACACATACACATTCATATACACATATACATATACGATAGGACTTAGACATGAGATGTAGGGAGAGAAGAGAGTGGTCTGACTACTCTCAGGTAGTTAGCCTGAACACTTGGAATAGCTGATTTAGTAATATGTAAAGGAATAGAAAGTACAGAATTATCGAGTCAGATACTCAACTTTAGATATATAAAATTTGATATGTCTATTAGGTATTCAGGAAGAAATGTCTGCGGGTTAAAATAACATTTCAGGCTGGAGATATAAATCTGAGGTCTTCAATATTTGAGTGGTTTTCAAAGGCATAAAGCTAAAAAAGTGCTTCTATAAGATATAAATATGACATCAAGAAGTTTAGTCATTTAACCCAGTAGTATGCCAATGTATAGACATGATACAAAAAATGGCCAACAACAGTAGGTAAGTAGATTTAGTCTCTACAGAGGAAACAAAAGAAAAAAGAAAATGACCCAAGAAGTTGATGATAATGGTTCAAATAAAAATGAAAGATATTATTTGAGCACTGAATTTAGCATCACTAAATTTGTTTGTAAAAACAAGTGTTTTGTGCTTCAGTTGTTGCAAAGTTTCATTTGTTTAGATTCAAGAAAGAAAGAAAGAAAACTGGTCAAAAAAAGACAGAAAAAACTGTCTGTTGGTGAGTCTTTATGGTGTAGTTTCTAACATTACTACGGGACAGAATTCTTTTCTGTTCCCTCTTCCACATTGTTGCCTGAATTGTACTTGTGAGAATGTTTTGTAGATGTATCTACTAGGACTGGGCTCCGCACATTGCATTGGTTGGTTATGATTTGTGTACTGGTCTTCTGTTATAAAGAGAAATTTTCATGATAAGGAGTGAAGCCTACATTTTTTGTGGGTATAAGGAAATTTGTATTGATTGTTGTTAGGTACTATGATGATAAATTAGTGGCTGTAGATTTTCCTTCAATAAACACAATTTCACTAGCACTGAATAGTCATCTAGTTTTCCAGTATAAGTCATGGTTTTCAGTATAAGTCAAAGTTCAATTAAAGAGTTCTTGGTTATCTCTAAGGTATGCCAGCTCTCTTAGAGTTATTGAACCATGTTAATCATGGATGCTATACATGTCATAGTTGAGTAGGCCTGCTGACTGCCTCCTTCCTTTAGAAGCTTGTACAAATCTGAGCCAAAAATGGAATCAATGAGCATGCCAAAGTGCTTGGGGGCAATGCCTACCAGGCCTCAACCCTAGCAAAGAAGGTAAAGCAAAGAAGGTAAAGCAATTTAGTAAATTTTGGAAATGGGGAAGTGGCCTTCTCCATGGAAGAACATAATAATTGGTTATATAGCACCAATGATTACTCTGAAAAGATAATACAATAACATTACACAAACTGAGCAGGTTATATTTAGGAATATAAATATTTACATATACATCTTTGCATGTGATAACAACTAATGAAAAGGAGGATGAAATGAATTTGAAGAATGGGATGGGGCATGTGTAAGGTATTGGGTAGAAGAAAGACAAGGAAGAAATTCATAATTATATTAAAGTCCAATTTTAAATCTTGGAAACTATATGTATGAACAATTATTTGAATTTTTTCATTCAAATATTAGAGACGAAGAAAAGAAGGTACACTTGATACCACAGAGAGAGCAGGAAGGCTAGATCACATCCAGTCCAAAAATAGTGTGTGATTTTAAATTGCCAACTTGGTTTTACATACATGGAGTTTGAGATTACAATGGGCCATTTAAATGGAAATGTCCAACAGGCATCTAGAAGGATGGGAATTGATATCTGAAAAGATAGAGTTGAAATTGTCCATAGTTTAGACTTTATTCACACAGAGGTGCAATTTGGGGTTGTAAAAATAAATTAGCCTGGAAGAAAAGTGTAGAGAGAACAATAGAAGATTGAACAAGCCAATGTTCTGAGCAAGGTAATAAAACAAAATCAAAAAGCACTGGGCTATATTCCCAACTTGCACTTTATTTAGGTGGCTGTATTTTCATTGGTAAATTAAGGTAATTATCTGAATAATTAAATAACTGCACAAAGCTTAACTCCAAATTAAGTAGATATTTTACACAAAAGAGGTTCTATTATATATGAGATAGTCTATTATTGGGCTGAAGTCATCATCATGTCTCAGTCCACAGACTGGTTGCAGGTGAGTTACCCTCTTTAAAGCAGGCTATTAAGGTTATTTAAGAAGTAAAACAAGCTAGAAAATGTGGCGTACTGTCATACAGGACATTGCTTTTTCCTTTCATTTTCTAACTTTGGAATTCAGGATTTTAAAATAAGATGAATGAGCAAACAGGAGAACATAATTTATGTTAAAGTAGCTTGTTTGTTGCATTGTATGTAAATTCCAGTAAAGGAAACCTAGCAAGTATTGTGTCTTACTCAGCAAAATCCTCAAAGCTCTCATTTATTGGGACTGGTAATCCTTTGAAGCAAATATCAAAACATCATAACTCACAGAAAAAAAATTCATGCAAGTGCAAACAACACCACAAGTGGAAGGAAATGGTCTTGTCCATGGCAGGAAGCACGTCAGTTACCAACTGGAAGGACAGTGATGTCAGCCATGCACACCTCAGCAGTCTCACACTGCTTTGAGCAAATGGAACAGTTCAGATTTAAAGAATTAGATGCTCTTGTTTTCCTTGTTTTAGAAGATGATCACATTGTAATCCAAGACAGGTTCTATAGAAACATAAGTAGTGTCACATCTGAACTGACAAATGAGCCTGCTTACAGCTTTGACAGTTGCACCAAGAGACATTTTGTTACAAAGTATGAATGTTACTCTAGGAACCAAAAGAACGTTGCTACTTTTCACCTCAAATTTACCATAACACCCTACTATTTGAGGCATTTCAACAGAAAATTCAAGATGAGGATTGAGATGTTTCCAGAATAGATTCAACGTAACCCAGCATCTTCTGGACCACGGAAGGTAAGAGTGACAACTTCTCTTCAGGGACTGGCATGGAGTATAAACGGAACAGGAACTTAGCACCAAGTAAATTAGCATATCAGTGTTCTTCAAGGCTGACAGGCATATTCTCTGTGATATCTTCAAAACCTAGATGCTATTTCATGATACTGGTTATCGATAATTTTTCAAATATTTGTTTTGTGTCATCTGCCTGGTTTTGTACTTGATATTCAAAATACTGGCACCCCAAGTTTCTCAACTTCAGCACTTCATCTGAGTCACAGGATGCAGGAAATATGTCAAGTGACAAAATGAACATCAAGTTCAAATCAGAAGTGGTAAGTCCCTCTGCATAATACAGTGGTGCTTAGGGTTGGAGCTCCTGAGTAAAGTTGACTGGCCTCTGGCTTGGAGGCTAAGAGTTGATCCTATCAGAATCGTGGCTGTTAGAAGACAGAGCTTTCAATAGGTTAATAATAATAATGACCCACTGGCAAAGCTGCCTCTGAGCCCTTGTATGGGTATCTGCCTGTATAGTGGTGAAGAGGGAAATGTCAGAGCAGTGAACACTTGGAACCAGATACAGAACCTGAAAGCAAAGCTACAGAGACCTGACAGTTGGAGTCTCTGGATCCATGAACACTGAATTCAAATCCATGTGAAAAATATCTTCTCTAAGGCCATTCTACCACATGAAAATGAAAAATTGTGAATAATATCATAGTAATATGTTTGGAACAAATCAATAAATAAAATGACCTTTAAAATTTAAAACCATCAGGTCAAAAATAATACATGCATTTCAACTTCTAACCTTACTTAGTGTTAACAATAGCTCTTTACTTCTTTTATAGCAAAAAATTTCCAGGTTTTATAATAATAAACCTGTGGTAATCATAAAAATTACATCAATTTAGCAAACTAAAATGTAGAGAGATTCCGATATTTGCACACAATTACAGTTCACAGTGTATGAGACTATTTATTCCCCACATATTGGAACCTCACTATCATATTCCAAACCGTGGAGAACATCTTCAGTGGCTTGAGCCATAATGTAGAATGCAGGCTTCTTCCTCATTTCTTACTTTTTAAATACTTTAAGGCAAAGGATTGAACTTAAAATTTTTAAAAATTACATGTGTGTGCATTTATGTGTGGTACAAATGCATTTCTATGTGCATACATGTAGATGCCAGAGGTCAACCTTAGCTGTCAATCCCAAAAGTCATTTCATCTACTTTTACCGCCACCCTCTTTCTCCTGCTCTCTCCCTCTCTCATCCTCTTGCCCTCTCCCACTCCCTTCCCTTCCCCTTCTTACCTCCTCCCTTTTCCTCTTACTCTCACCCTCATGCTGTCTCCAACTCTCCTTCATTTTCTCCTTTTTATTTCCTTTACTTTGTTGCCAGGGTTTCTCACTAGGTCCTGAAGCTTACCAGTTAGCATAGACTCCTGGCCACCAAACCTTAGGGATTTCTGTCTCCCAGAATATGGTTAAAATTATGCACTTCTACACATGGCTTTTTACATGGATCCAATAAATCAAATTTGGATCCTCATGCTTCCGTAGCAACTGTTTAAGATTGAGTTGTTTTCTCAATATGCTTTTTAAATTCTTTTATACTTTAATAAAATTTTTATTATTTATATAGATGTATGATACATATGTGATGATATTTTGATTCATGGCATATACTTGGTGATGATCTACTTAAGGTAATTAACATATCCATTCCCTTAAACATTTATTTCTATAAGTA
Organism: Mastomys natalensis; assembly: GCA_021653895.1. Classification (NCBI taxonomy): domain Eukaryota; kingdom Metazoa; phylum Chordata; class Mammalia; order Rodentia; family Muridae; genus Mastomys; species Mastomys natalensis. The sequence goes on from JAJTUV010000871.1 coordinate 883,186, forward strand.
GTGTTCACTCAAATTCCTTTATCCTAAGCATGTTCCAATATAATGCATTAGTATTGATTGTATCCACCTTGCTCTACTATAGAGAACCAGCAATTTCTCTCTTATAAAATGATAATACTGTGTCAGTTCAACAACCTCTAAACTCTGTATTTCTCTCTATATCCCCCCAAATATTAACCGTTCACCTCTTGACTTCTATGAGATAGCCATTTTGGTATTGTACCCGAGAGACAGCACATGGTGCTTGGATTTTTTGTTTGTTTGTTTATGCTTTTGTTTTTTTGTCTGTCATTTATATTTTCTGTACTAGAGTTATATTTTATTATAAATTACTTTTAAAATGATAAAAATAAGTGGTCATGGGAGTTAGTCTATCTTGAAATGTCATTTTTAATTGAACTAAATTTTGTTTCTCCAAAGCTATTACTTTCATTGTGCTGATATTTCATATATATGTTCATATACATACACACATACACATACACATATATACATATATATATACATATACATACATATATAACATACATATATATATATATATATACACAAAACAAATAAGATTCTTGCATTTTATGGCTGAATAGTGTTCTTTTCTATTTATGTTTGGGAAAACTTAAATCGTTCATATTACTAATATGAAGCTACAAAACATATTTATCCCAAATGGTGGGAGTGGATTTTTTAATATTTTTGTATAAAAGAAAACTATAGCAGGGACAAGTTTCCCATTGAGGGAAGACAAAAAGAGGTACAATTCTGAGTTAGGAGAGAAGATCATGAGGTTAGAACTGAAAGTCAGTCTTAATGCCCAAAGTCAAATGGGTAGAGTATCTGGATGGGTGAGTGAGGGTCAGCATATCAACCTGGGAAGCTCACAGAGCCATGTCTAAGAACATCCCAAAGACAGCCTGTTTCCTCTTTAGTGTGCATTAAGGTCTGGGATCAGGACCTAAGAAAATGTCCTTGTAGATTATTTTAAAACAGTAAATTAAATATTTATATTGAAAATGGCATCTGTAAAGATTGACAGTATCAGACTACGACACCTATAACCGCAGAAATACAACTTATAGTAGTACATAGTTTAAGGGGAAATATCTTTTTCTCAGAAGATAAGTAAACTTGGGGATCTAAAAGCTCCTTTGCTATCTATCCTCGCTAACATGTAAGGAGACAGCTCAGAACCATTGGTTTTTAACATCTTTTCAACCACAATACATATTTAAGTTCTTGTGTCTAGGTTGACACTTTGTAGACATTTAAATTACAAATCCTACCTGAAATCCTATGTATGCTTGGGTCAGGTCATATTTAACTTACAATTTATCACTTTCTGCAAAATTGCTAAATAACTAAAACAAATAGAAGACAGTTAGTTACATTACATTCTAAACATTTCAAGTGGCCCACTCTAAGCCCTACTTCTGTGACTTGTCTTGAGAGATATAAACAAACATGTATTCCGTCTAGATTGGGCATCAATAAGAAACCCAAACAGCAGTTTCACCCCTGTGAAGCTTGAAAAAAACAATGAATTGTTGATTTATTCACAGGAACATTGGTGGGTACTCTTATAGAAGTAACAATTACTGAAAACCAGCTATAGTACTGCATTTGTTCAGTGATATATCTACAAAAAGGCCCAGGGGTAATACTTCACCTAAATTGCTCCATAGAGTTCCACCTTACAGGCAGTGCCAACATTGGTCTCCTTTTCACAGAAATTGCTTGATCAGTACGTAACCTTAGAAAGGAAAGCTTGGAAGATATAACCTTCTGAGTTCCTCAAATCTAGTAAGTTTCATGAGCTTCCATGAGCCAGTAAGTATTATGAACTTCAGTCCTGTTAAGTTTTTTTTTCTGGAGGCGGTGCTGGGTGGGGACATGCAGTAAACTTTTTGATGATATTCAAAGGTCTTGGTAAACCCCTCACCTTATTCTGGGAGTCTGGGAACTGGGAGGGAGATCGATGTTCAGTGTTAGGGGATGAGTTAGGAGAACAATGACTCAGCAATCACATGACTTGTTCTTGCTCTCTTGTCTCTTATCTTGGATAGTCCAGGGTTTCTTACTCCTTGGACACCTTGTAGGCATTTTTTAGGCAACCCACAGTCTGGCCTGGATCATATTGGTTTGTGTACACATCTATGGGGAATTGTTTTGGTTGTTAATTGATTTAGGAACTTCTGGCTCACTTTGACAGGTGACATTTCCTGGGTAGATGATCCTGAGCTGTATGGGTAAACAAAACAATACAATACAAAACAAGAAAACAAAACAATACAAAAACCAACCAAACAAACAAAAAACTAGGTAATCATGAGTCTGTATGCAAAACACCAAGAAATATTCCTCCATCATTTCTCCTTAGCATTCTTCCTTCAATTTCTTCCCTGACTTTCCTAAATGCAATCTGTCACCTCTGAACTGAAATGTACCCTCTACTCCCTAAACTGCTTTTGGTTTTGAATATTGTCACAATAGAATGAAACTAAAATACTTCCTGAATTTTATGGTTTTCCTGTCTTCCTCCTGGAAGGAATGATTCAATTAAAAGGAAGAATGTGACTCTGCTACTCATGTATGCCAGTTTAGAGTTAAACTAGAATATTTGTTTTAAAGGTTCAAAGATGATTTCTGTAGAGTTAGAATATTTTTCTTTTAATATAGGAAATATTGTTTTTCAGAATATTTTTTATGGTTGTCTTAGACTTTGCTATCAGAACTAGAAGCTCCATTAAGAAGACTTGAAATAATAGTCAAAAGCAGAAAAGGAAAGAAAAGAAAAGAAAGAAAAGAAAAAGTTTCCCACATTTCAACCTGACATTAAAGTTTTTTACTTCACTAAAAGTAAAAATTGAGTTTCTGTAATAATGCATAAATGTTCTCTTTCCCTAAAACTAATGTTGATATAAGCAGTTTTATGAAAACCAACAGGTAACTTAAGATCACTAAAATGCTAATAGCCATTTTTTGTAGTTTTACACTTTTATAAATCTGCTGTGCCATCAATAAAGTTAAACAATAAAGTGTATTTGTTGCACTCTTGTTTCCAGTGTTCATTTTTAGGTATAACCTGAGAGGATATTTGCAATACTCTCAGTTTAAAATATTTTATTATTCATAGCATTTCCCTCAGATTTTAAAGCAGAGTAAGGATGCCTTACTTGATAAAACATTTATTGGGGTAAATAATGCTTGAGCTCAGCACAATTTACTGTCTGTTTAAACAAAATGAAACAAAAAGAAACATGATGTAATGTAGAATTGCTGAGTTAGCTGTTTCTTACAATCTCAATCCTAAATTCCAAGAAGTTAAATAGCCAAGAGATAGTTATTACCTAAAAATTATTATTAAATGTATAATAGCATAAATATTTCTTTTAAAAAACCTTGGTTTGTATAGACTTTCTATTTCCTTTGTAAAATCACAATGTTATGATGATTGGAGATTGGATTATTGTGACTTCAAAACTGGTCAGTTAATTAGACACATTATTTTCTTTGGTAAACGTAAATAACTAATATAAAAACAATACCAAGAATACCCTATCCTAGCTGAGAAGCTGTTGTCCACTGATGGCTTCTAGGGGACGAATGGCTTTGTTTCCTTCAGGTACAGCCCCAGCTAGGCTTCCCCTGTCTTGGGAGACGGCCTGACACTCATGTAAATACTGACTACTAACTGGACTCAGAGGGTGGAAGGGAAGCATGGAGGAAGGGCATGTAAAGGAGTGAAGGTGGACTTTATCAAACATTATATTCATGTTGACATTCACAAACAATAATGTTCTTTATAAAGAATCTGTTTTATACCTAAGTGTGTTCAACGTGGTTTTATTTAGCTACATTTTTTTTAATGGTATAGCTCTTCATTTCACACTGTTGAGTGATTAAATATGAGTTGAATTGAGTGTTTGGGGAATTTATTTCAATATAGAAGATAGAAAATAAGATTTTCTGTTAGTCAAGACAAATAATTCCTTGTTGATTTGCTCAAGCATTGACTGAAGTAGATACATTCTATCACTGCCAGTCATGCAAGGGGCAAGAAGTCAAGGAAATACTGGAGAGCTCACTGAGGCACAAACAGCCACACAAGTTGTCAGCGGCAGATTGTATGTCAGAGGCTAATGTATGGATTTTCAGTTCTTTTGTTTTTATTCTGTAAGTTCTTGTGTGTGTGTGTGTGTGGGGTGTGTGTTTCAGAGTGTGGGTTAACATGTACAGAATCATGTGTGTAAGAAAGTGTGTGGAGATCAGAGATCTGCCTCTGGTGCCCCTCCTCAGGTGATTGTTTTTAACTTCTAGAGGTTCTAGATTTTTCCTTTATAACCTTATTTATGATCATCTAAATAAACTATATTATTAAAGATGAGTATGCAAGGCCAAACCAAATAGTAGTTGTAAAAAGTAAGCCTTAAAAATAGTCAAGTCACACAATCCAACACCCCAGAGAAAGAACAAAACATTTTTCTATTACTTCTTTTATTTTGTGGGGTTATAACATAATTACAACATCCTTGCTTTCCCTTTTCTCCCACCTAAATCTCCTCATTTACCCTTCCTTCCTCTCTTTCAAACCAATGCTCTCTTTGATCATTAATTGTTACATATATATATATACATATATATATATATATATATTAACTATAAAACAATTTTTGACAATTTTATATCTAAAATTTTTCTTTGATGGAAAAAAATTTAGACATTAAGTAATATTAATCATACCCTATTTTCTAAGAGATTATAAAAATCCTTATCATGAATTTAGCCATTTATTTTTAACAACTTATTTAATACATTCAATGACCTTAAGACATAAATACTATCACTAGTATGGAGACATTTTAAAACTCACATAACATTTAATTCTGAATGGAAATTTAGACTCATATTCAATTGATATCAGATATTTTTGCATTAACCATTTAATGTACTTCATGAAGGCTCTTCAGGGGCACTCCTACTTCACAGGACATTTTGGATGGACAGAATAAAAATTGTGTGTCTCAGGGTTACATCCCCATGAGAAGAGAGGAAGGGAGAAAGGAGGAGGGAGGAGAAAATAGAAGGAAGGGCACAAGGAAGTAAGAATTAGATGGAGGACAGAGGAAAAGAAAGAAAAAGAAAGAAAGGAAAGAAGGGAAGGAGGTCAGAGAGAAATCAGCAGGAATAAAGGGGAAGAGGAAGGAGGAAGGGGAAAGAGAGAAAGAGAGGAAGGGTGTAAGTAGATAGAAAAGAAACACAACTTTCCTTATTTTCTTCCTTTTTAATCAGATCTATAGTCCCAGCCCAGAGCACAGATGAATTGTCAGAAGTTATTGTCTTATTGATCAGTTAGCTATTCTTTCCAGTCTTTTCACCACACTTCTCCTTGAAGCAGAGTCTGAAACTGGGTCAAACACTGAAGGCAAGGAACACTTTTCAGTGACACCGAGTTTCAAGTGGTAACTTTCCTTCTCTTGCCAAACAAGCCCAGGCTCCATGCCAGGAAAGCACTCCTAGGTCTTCAGAACCTCAGCTGAGGCTGAGTGAGACATTGAACGCTTTCCCTTAGCCTGTCATTCTGAAGCCTATGCTTCTCTGTGAGCATGGAGGAGAGGAAGAGAGCACTGAGCAGAGTGGACAGTCTGGCACTCTCATTTCTTCACTATTTATTGATTTCTCAACCAGAATATTTTTTTTTACAATTTTAACTACTTTGAATTGATCCCCCTGTGGAATTTTCTAAATACCACTATTCAAACAGTATTACAAACTTTCATTCTATATAAATAGGCCCTTTTGCCTATTTGCTGGTATGATTCCAGGACCTGAATTTTTGCTCACTCAAGTAAAACAGAGAATGGAACAAAAATCAGATAAGAATAACATCTTCTCAATAATTTGATGTGATAGTTTATCAAACTCAACACGCAGTATGCAACCAAACAATCTGCAAAGGGATCGCATCATAAAGTCAGAAATGGAGAAAATTGACTCCCAAGTCGGATTGGCCAGGTAGGAGAGAAAGAAGAAATCACAATGTTCTTATTTCATTCATAAATATAAGAAGAGACTTGAAGTTTGAATGCCATGCCTGTAGCGTATTTAGAGACATTCTTCAAAGTTATATTTCTGTGCAGAGATGTGTGGTTTCTGTACAGAGTGTGCTGCTTCTCCTGAGTGATGACACAGCACAGCAGTGATTCCTTCATGGCATGCCAAGCACTTTCCTACTCTTCCTATGTTGCATGCTCATACATCTAAACATTTTTACAGGTTAAGTTACTTTCTATATTATGAAAAATGCCATTTACTGTATTACAGTCTTCAGTATCCATGATCCAAACTGGCAGCTTAGTGCTTTTCATTCAATATCCAGCAGACAAGCACATCCCAGGGCTGAGCTATTGATCCAGCTGAACTTACAAACAGTATGTACTTCTGGTTCAGTAGTCTTGGATGTAGTATACAAAATAATTCGCTGCATTCCTCAAAGTGATTTTCCCCTGGGCTAGGAAAAACACAGTTGAAAAGATGCCAGACATTTCAGTACACCCTACAATAAAAAGAACATCTTAAATTTTTACTGATATCAAGACTTCTTCCTGTTTTATATTTGAGGTAGAATTTGTGTTGTTTTGTACTTTGTGGAAACAAAATGGTTAAGAATATAATTTTACCCAAATGCATTTTAAATCAGTTTTAATACATCTGACATAACCTTACCTCTCATTCCTTTAGTGCTGGAGATTTGAAAAAGGATTTACTCTTCAGATCAGCATTTGCTATCACACTGTCTTTTGGATCTTAACTTTTTATGTATTCTCTTACAGTAGTGGTGTCAAAACCTGAGGCAGCTTTTTCTGAATTGTTCCTGTCTGAAAGAACTGAAGGAACAAAAATGGAGAAGTGTGGGACTGCATAAGGGTATCCTGGTTCTTGGCTGGGCATGGGCCTAGAACCCCGAGACTCCAAGGGAGAAACGGCAGGAGTTAGGCCATGCCCCCAGAACTCAGGGTCCTGAAAAACAGTCTAATCTCCATAGACCTACATTGTACAGTCACGTAGGCCATTACAGCCCTTCCCAAAGTGCACAGGTAGAGGGTGTAACTACAGGCCTCAGGCCCTAGAGATTTACATACTAATGAAGGTCAGAGGGCGGAGCCAATTAACCCTTCCTCCCCAGAACCTCCCCCTTTCTCCCTCCTACTTAACTCAGGTCTGCCCTGAGTTTCGGGGGGTACATCCAGATCCATCTACCATCAGACATGACAATAAAGCCTTTTGGAACCAAGGACTTCTTCATATCATTGGGGCCTGCTGGACCTGCCGCTGCCAAAGCCTCCAGCCACTGGAACCTGGGACCTTCCTCCGGTATGTGAGACAGGCTGCCTGGAGGCCTCCAGGAAGCCTCCACCTCGCAGGTCCCAGGCTGCTGCCGCGTGGGCCTGGGGCCCACTACTGTGGACCCCAGGTTTTTCCCACAGAGAAGAGCTTAGGAAAAGGAGGTTCGGTGACAAGCCCAAATTGAGATCCAGATCAGGGGGAGGTCCCAAGGCCTGACACTATTACTGATGCTATGATGTGCTTACACACTGGGACCTATCATGACTGCCCTCCAAAAGACTTAACAAACAACTGAAAGAGTCACATGCAGATATTTACACCCAACCAATGGACTGAAGCTGCTGACCCTTGTTGTTGAATTAGGGAAAAGCTGGAAGAACCTGAGGAGGAGGGCGACCCTGTAGGAAGACTCAACTAACCCGGATTCCTGGGAATTCTCAGACGCTGAGCCACCAACCAGGTAGCGTACATCAGCGGATATGAGGCCCCCAACACATATACAGCAGAAGACTACCTGGTCTGGACTCAGTCATAGAAGATGCAACTGACCCTTGAGAGATGTGGGGTCCCAGGGAGTGGGGAGGTCTTTGGGGTGGGGAGGAAGTGAGGACATCCTCTTGGAAACAGAGGGGGGGAGGTGTGGGATGTGGAACAGTGGAAGGGTGGGCTGGGAGGGTGATAAAATCTGGACTGTAATGGCTCCAGTCCTCCTGTCGTTGTCCAGTGAGGCATGAGGACCATACCCAACCCAATGTCTTTTTCCTGGAGAAGGAATACTTTTGACATCAACCCCTATGCAGTCAGGCTTGTCCCTCAGGGAACCCAGATAGATATTTTTAACTTTTATTTATATTCCCTTGCAGTGCTTAGCCTTGCAGCCTAAGCAAGAATTCAGATCGCCAATGCCCTTCTATACTTAGAGAAGGGAGGAGACGTCAGGAGCAGCCCTGCATATACACTAAGGCCTAAAATCAGCCATAGGCCTAAAAAAAGCAATAGGCCTGACATACATGCATGCTAACACAAAGTCTTGGGTCTCTGTGGAAAAACACTGAAACAGAAAGCTATAAGCTATTGTAAACAGGCAGCTTCTGTGGAAATTTACCAGACCAAGTAGTCATAGGTCTTATAAATAGGCAGCCTCGGTGGACAATACCAACTTAGATAAGGACAAGTGAATCATAGGCAGAGCCATAGTGACCTGTCCCCTGAACCTACACTCAGCTGATACCCTGTTCTGAAAGGTATCTGTATTCCCCCTGAACACCTATGCTCTGGTGCCATTCCCTTCCCCACATCCTGCCTTTTTGTGTTTATAACCTCTGTGTAAATAAGTAACTTACTATGTGATTTAAATAACTAAATAAAAAAATCTGGACTGTAAAAAAAGATTGAAGAATAAAAAGAAAGAAGGAAAGAAGGAAGGAGAGAAAGAAAGAGAGAGAGAAAGAAAGGAAGACAGATGAGGAAGAAAACGATGAAGGTAATTCACAATCAATATGAAAAAGAACACTTCCTCTTTTTTTTTATTCAATGCACAGGTTTCAAGTACCCAGGAATATCACCTGTTCTACTGTAGCCACTATCTGCTTGCATTCAAATTGTGTCTGACAAAGAATTGTGAGCTTTGGTGAAGTGTCTGGCCTTTCTAAAGCTCAGTTTCATGAACTATCATGATATTACTGTGAGATATGGGTCAAGATAATTGAAGGCCTTCTAGGCAATCATAATTTAAAACACCCTACTATAAAATGAATATTAGCAATAGAAACATTTCAATAGACAAAATTATAAGACTGTTACAGATATTTAGAAACCATTTTTGCCAAAGGACACTGTCATTACACTTGGGTACACAAATTAGTAAAAGGTAGGAAAAACTACTGTTATATTTCTCTCAATTTTGTAGCTGTCCATACTGCATTGGGTTTCAATTGCGGCTGATCCTGTGCCACAGCACTCCGTACCCAAATACCTCCTGGAGAGAGCTGGTCTCCCAGGAGTGCGGACACACCTGTGAGTACAGATAAGACCACCACTTATGCTCAAATCCCTGGCCAAAGAGGGACCCATCCAGAGCCATCAGGACACAGGAACCCAAGAACAGTCTGGAATAGGATCATTCCGGTTTCTGTCTGAACTCTAGAGCTGACCCTGTGCTACAGCTCTCCATACCCAAATTCTTCCAGGAAAGAACTGGTCTCTCAGGAGTACTGACACACAGACTTGCAAGAGGGACAAGCCACAGTCAGAGACAGCAAGATCAGCTAACAACAGAGATAACCACATGGCAAGAGGCTAGGGCAAGAACATAAGCCACAGAAACAAAGGCTACTTGGCATCATCAGAACCCAGTTCTCCCACCACAGTGAGCCCTCTCATGAGAATATGCAGTCTATAAGAGTGAGAGAACACTCTCATAGATGCAGGGCGGGGGGGGGGTGATGGGATCAGGGATTTCTGGAAGGGAAACAGGAAAGGGGATAACATTTGAAATGTAAATAAATAAAATACCATATTATACATATACACACACACACACACACACACACACACACAATTATATTATATATATATATATATATATATATATATATATATATACATACATACATACATATATGATGGCTATGTAGCAACAGAGACAAATAGTTAGATATACAAGGAGACAAATACACATGTTTTGCCTGGTAGGCAGGGCATTATGTACATGTGAGCAAATCTTTCCCTGTCACCACAGGCAGCCTCTGCCTGCCCTGTAGGTCAAGCATGGATGGGCGAGTCTGAGCAGTACACAGCTCAGCTTGACTGCTTTTGTGGGAGGTTGAAATCTAGAAACAGTCCAACCTGATTCTCACAATAGTTGATTTAAAGCTGGTGTGAACCAGAATGGAAAGAAATCAGAGATAAAAAATTTTAAGGAACTAAAAGTTTAAGACTGTCTGCTCCATGCAAAGGCTGGCACCAGTGGTGTGGCAGAATAGGGCAGCAGGTGGGGAGTGATAATGAGAAAGCAATCTAACTGGGATCAAGGATAGGAGCTGAGTTGGAGAACAGGAGAAATATAGAGATTTGGAGCAAAGGTAGGGAAAAGCCTGCACACTGGAAACCTTCCATTTTCCTGATCTCTGGTCAGAGTTGTAAAAGTTTCTTCAGAATTACCATTAAGTGACCATTTAGAGTTATTATCTAGTGAGTACTAAGGCCAAATTTAGTGTGTGAATTTGGAAGTTTTATCGAGAAGACATTCCTGTAGGGAGCCTGGAAATAATCCCAAAGACACACCCATTGAGTGAGAATAGAAGCCTTTATTATATTGCTAGTGGTATCCTAAGAATAGATTAAAGAATCAAGCGAGCAACCAGGTCATCATGAGGCAACTCAGGGCTGATGGCCAGTGTCCAAGAGAGACTGTTACCCAGTACTGAGATTTTTGAGCAGTGAGAGAGGAACCATGTCTTAAGAAGAGAGAGAGACCTCAGCCAAAGGAAGATGTCCTAAGGAAATGGTCAGCAAGAAGGATCCAGAATGAGAGAGAGAGAGAGAGAGAGAGAGAGAGAGAGAGAGAGAGAGAGAGAGAAGAGACAGGGGTCCAGGGATGGACAACAAGAGCAAGAGGGCTCAAAGGGGGTCAGAGAGTGCCAGAGAGGCCAGTATTTTTATAGCCAGGTTCCTACCTGCCTGTTGTTAGGTAACTGTTGGGTGGAACCTAGAAGGAATGCTAACATGCTAACAGTCACTGTGCACCTAGGTATAACATTAACATATTGAACTACCATGAAGATTAATAATTAGAAAAGGAAGAAGATAGCTTCAGAGAAGGAGTAGGGTCTTGGACACATCTTTCAGCCCAAGAGGTCATGCCTTTTCTTGAATTGTTGGGATACTGAATACACAGAAGACTGGAGTAGATGCAACTTGTGGGGAACTGAGATATTATTGAATTATTTAGATTCCTAGAAATTTGTTATATGTTAGTGTCATATCAGTGTGTACAGGTCTTGATTTATTTCCAGTTTGAGCAAATCATTCTTCATTTTCCAATTTATCCAATCTAGCTTGTAGACTCATAGAGATGCTGAGGTGGTATGTGACTTTCTATTAGCTGTGCCTCATGCAGTACTATGTCCAGGTCAGGAACAGGTCTTCATTAACCAATCTTTTAATCTCTGTGGGGAAAAATCACTCTGGGGGACTTATCACTATCTGTAAAAATAAGCTTTAAATCATTAATTGAAAACACTGAATTTAGATCACTGATTATTGGGTATGCCAGTTATTAATGATAATTTGGGACACATAGCTCATTAATGTTGATTTTCATCCCTACCTATTTGTAATAAAAAAGAAAAGAAAAAAAGAACAACGAGTGCATTAGAGCAGATGAGTTCTAAACTACTCTCAAAATGTAATATACTCTATTCAAATTTCAGTGGATACTTTACATAGGATTGAATAAAATACATTTCCCTTTTTAGATAATACAGCATACTAAACTTTTAGGTTTATAATATATTCCTAATGATCTTCTTATTTCTTTTCAGAGGCTTGCAATAAGCACTAGGTTTAAATATGTGACCAAAATTTTATTTTCTCTTTTGATTTATTCACAAAGGCAAATTATGCTTATACAGAACCAACTCATTTCCCTGTGCATTGCACATTTCCCTGTGCATTGCACACTCAATCCCACTCTGAAGCATCACTGTTTCCCTTCTTCACTGAGGGGACAGTGAAACCAAATTCTTCTCACTTTCTCACATGAGAAAGAGAATTGTCAGTGTTTATTTCAATTTGAGAATAGGATGAATTTTGTGAAAATTCCTTGTAAAATGGTGTTTGTGATTTTCAGGACTATGGCAGAATAATATGACTTTCACACCGAATAAAGTATATTTACTCTGAACTATTAACATATGATACAGGTTGTATGAAGAAGAGACAAGAAGAGATTTTTTTTTCAAAACTTAAAGATTACTCTGAAAGTTATCTACCACAAACACTAAAGTTTCTCTTAGCTGTCATTTTAATAGGGCTGTGACACATGACAACTATCTTGCCTAGGGCATATGCATTTATCATTTTACAGGTAATAGATTTAGTCTCTGGTAACCACATTTTGACCATGCATTTATTCCAATTGCAAATACTGAGCTGCCACAAAACACAAGTTTACACCCTGCAAGCTGAAGGCTGATACTTGGTCTTCTTCAGTTACACTGTCAGCTATGGTGCTACAGATCCTCTGAGATAAACTTGCATTTAATGGTATTAATTGCCACATCGATATATTTGTACTGACTTTTCATAGAAGCTATTTCTTGTTTCCAATTTAAGCTTTACTAATACAGACCATTAAACAGAGAAACTAATATCTAGAGCCAGAAATTAGAAAGTTAATTAAGATAGACAAGAGACTGGTGACTTGGCTAAAACATACTCAATTGTTCTTTCATCTATGCATTGATGATACAAAATTAAGAAAATATTTATTCTGGACTTAATAGTTTCTTCACAGTGTGCTCAATTTTATGACATAAATATGAAGGAAAGCAAAACCTGTTCCTAAGAATTCATCTTTGGGGAAAATGAAACAGAAAGTGTTATCATTCAGTCAGATTTATGAAGTTAGGGAGATATATCATTAGACAATGGGGATAGTACTAACAAAATCCATAAATTATTATCTGTGTCAGGCAACCATAATCATTTAGTCCCAATAACAAACATGAATCAAGTAGTATAATTATTTCCACCTTACACTGAGAATATGAGGTTATTTTAGAATGCATTCTGGGGCCTTTGAGAATAATTTTCTCTCATAAATTGAGGCTTGAGAGATGAGAGAATAGCTTCTAACTCAATGATATAGGACCTGTGTACATGCCTACAGAGTCAGGTCCTGAAAAAATCCTACCGTAAGGGAGGCATGTTCATCCAGAATGTCACTTGTATTGACAGGAAAGCTTGCAGTAGGCACCCATCTTAGCATCATACTTCCTTTTACAGTTACTTACATATTTCACAATCAATCACTGATTTGGGGTATGTATGTGTGTGAGTGTATATGATATATGCATATGTGTGCAATTTGCCTTTGTGTATGTGAATATGGTTATACTTTGGTCATGGTATGCTTGGGTCAGATGACAAATGTAGTTGTTGTCACTTTCATGGCCTTGGTCTAGGCTATGCTTATTCTTTGGTTGATGGTTCAGTCTCTGGGAGTCTCCATTGGTCCAGGGTTGTTGACTCTGTTGTGCTTCCTGTGGGAACCCTATCCTCTTCAGGATCTTCATAGATTTGAATGATCTCTTCTGTTCTGCTGTGCATACTGAAGAGCTCCAGATGAATCTCCCATTTCTGCTTCCTGTCTCCTTGTAAGGGTACTGGGACTAAAGATTCTCTTATTATGTGTCCACCTTTTAGGTGAGTTCTGCGTGATTCAAACACAAGTTCTCACACTTGCAGAAGTGTTTTTATACTTTTACCCACAAGCCATCTCTCCAGCACCAAGATAATGATTTTTGGTCTATTTCTTGAAAGCAATTTACCAGGAGACACCTTTTCCTCTCACTAATGCACACATTTGTCAACTCCCCGTGGATTAGGACTAAAGAGGAAAGAGCTAAGCCCTCCCAGCAAGTATCTAGTCCCCTCCACTGGTAGATCATAGGTTCCTGATCGAAACTTTTGACTTGGGTTTTCTGAAAACTCTTGTTCTGTGAATAACTCAAGAAAGAAAATATTATTGAAAAATATCATTATCCTGAATAGGCAAAATCATCTGGTACTTGTGAGGAAAATAGGATCAAGTCTACAAGTTCTAAGGTACTTCATGTTATTTTTTGTTCCATGAAACAATTAGAATTACCATCTAGATACAAGTGCACAAAGATGTCATTCAATTATGCAAGCTGCAGAGTTGTAAGTTGACACATTTTCGGAGGAAGGAAATGTGTTTTAACATGATAACTAGATACACAAAAAGGTGTGTAGACAAATGTAAATTATACTCACTTTATGGTAAAAAAAAAAAGTAGCAAAACGTACCTGACATGGTAATTTACCTCGTAAATTATATTATCTCCAAAAATGCAATATTCTGCAGTTATTAAAACACATTGTGAAAGATTCTTGAAGAGAGAAAAATATTAATAAAATACTTAGTGTTCAGTAAAGGGAGACCATTAAATGTATATATAAATATAACATACAAATTTATAAACATAAGTAAACAGAAAAAGAATGCAAAATAATATGTATAAAATTATGCATATGTATTAATATACTTGTATGTGTGCTTGCTAGTTATTGGGGTGCCAATATCTGAATGGTTCTACTTGGTTCATGGTTTCAGAGGTGAAATTCTTGACTATCTGGTTCCACTGCTTTGTACCTGAGGGAAGACACAATGTCATGATGAAGACAGTAGGATAGGCCATAGCTGCTATTGGCATGGCAACTAGGAAACAGAGGACTAACAGAAGACAGAAGTACAATCTTACCAGGTAGAATATGTACCACACCAAATAGTTACCAATGGGACCTAAGTACACCTCACCATTTAGAACTCTGTAAACACTTTTCAGCCTATAATGTTTCAATTAGTTCTTACTTACCTTACACTTTATTGAACCACCCTGACTGAATTTTACCCATTTTATTTTAAAGTCATTTTTATTATTCTTATTTTCACCCTTTTAAAGATAAAGATAGCATGTAATCTATAAATGTGTATTGTCATTGATCAATATTATGCAGATACCAACTTCTATAATTTTAGATTGTTTTGACTTATTCCACCAAAAATAGTCAAGGCAAGAGAAAAAAAGACAAAGAGAAAGATAGACTCACAGAACATAAGAAATCATGCAAAGTCCAGAAAGTTAGTGATAAATTGTTTTTTTCTCTTTATCAACTTTGTCAGTACCAATGCAAAATTACTTGATTTGCATTTGAGTACTTAAACATTTATTTAATTTGTATTTTAAAATTGAATCTTTTTCTTCCAACATAGAAAAGTTATAGAACAAAGAACTAGATATGCAAATTAAGTAGAATAGTGTATAAGATGGTGGTGCTCCACTAACTTAGAACATGAGCCATCATCAGCATGCAGTTAAAAAGTGAAGCCTGTGAGAAGAAAGTGCAGACAAACAAAAGCATATTGGTGCTCCTAAGAGTAAGGCTCTTACCAGCAGAGCCATCTGTTAAAATATTATAGAGACTAAAATTTCTTCAGGGACTCCTCCAGGGACCAGATGAAGTGCCAAGGAAAGGTGTGTCACATCAGGGGGAGGACAAAGCAAAGTTTTCTGTAGTGCTTATCACAGACTGAGAGGTTACTATGTACCCACTGGACCTCAGGAAGAGCAGGGAAGACTGGGGAAGCTCATGACTGCTCCTTGTCAGAGGATGGAAATTATGTTAAAAGGAAATTTTGAAATCAAATCCCTCTTAAGGTAAGTTAAACTTAGTTACATTGAACTCATTGAACTCATTACATTTTCTCACAGTTTATTGACTTTATTGACTATTCTATAGTAAGTAGCAATAAAATAGTACTTTTGAGTAAAATTGCAGATATTGATCAAAATACTTATGAAAAGGTGGTTTTCAGAATTTGGGTCTTTGAAGTTTTTGAAAGTATTCAGAGTTAATCAGATGAAATGTTCCAGTAAATAGTATTTCATTTTACTTTGTTAAGGTAAATTATGGTTGTAAAGCAATCAACATAAGCTCCTGAGTATTTGCCTCTAGAGTATCAAGTTCATTTCATGCTGTGAAATAATTAAAAACCACACGGCCATGAACATTACAAGTGTTAATAATAAGGACCCACATTTGAGAAGTTCCTAGAATCATGTCAGGAAAAAATGAGTTAAGAATCCCTCATAAGGGTTTCCATCTGCACCTGGAGCTGACCCTATGCCACAGCTCTCTGTACCCAAATTGGACTGGAAGTGAGAGTTGGTCTCCCAAGAATGCTGACACACATGAGAGCACAGATGAGACAACCACTTCTGCTCAAATTCCTGGCCATAAAGGGACCCATTCAGAGCCATCAGGACACAGGAACCAAGGAACAGCCTAGGACAGGATCATTCCGGTTTCTATCCACTCCCTGGAGCTGACCCTGTGCCACAGCTCTCCATAACCAAATTCCTCCCTGAGAGAACTGGTCTCCCAGGAGTGCAGACCACAGGCTTGCAGGATGGACAAGCCACAGCCAGAGACAGCAAGACCAGTTAACTCCATACATAGATGGCAAGAGGAAAGGGCAAGAACCAAAGCAACAGAAATCAAAGACACTTGGCATCATCAGAACCCAGTTCTCCCGCAACAGTGAGCCTTGGATACCCCAACACACCAGAAAAGCAAGACTCTGATTTAAAATCACATCTCATGATGATGATAAAGGACTTTAAGAAGTCCTATAAATAAATAAACAAACAAACAAACTAACTAACTAACTAACTAACTCACTTAAAGAAATACAGGAGAAAACAAGTAATCACGTAGAAGCCCTTAAAAAGGAAGCACAAAAATCCCTTAAAGAATTATAGGAAAACACAACCATGCAGGTGAAGGAATTGAACAAAACCATCTAGGATCTAAAAATGAAAAAAGAAACAATAAAGAAATGGCAAAGGGAGAGAACCCTGGAGATAGAAAAGTTAAAAAAGAGATCAGGAGTCATAGATGTGTCACCAACAGAATACAAGAGATAGAAGAAAAAAATCTCAGGGGCAGAAGATACCATCGAAAACATTGACACAACAGTCAAAGAAAATGCAAAATACAAAAAGCTCCTAACCCCTAAACATCCAGGAAATCCAGAACACAATGAGAAGACCAAACCTAAGGATTATAGGTGAGTGAAGGTTACTAACTTAAAGGGCTAATAAATATCTTCAAAAAATTATAGAAGTAAACTCCCTAACCTAAAGAAAAAGATGCCCATAAACATGGAAGAGGTCTACAGAACTCCAAATAGATTGGACCAGAAAAGAAATTCCTCCCATCACGTAATAGTCAGACAAAATCACCAAATGCATGAAACAAAGAAAGAATATTAAAAGCAGTAAGGGCAGAATTCAAGTAACAAAAAGGCAGACCTATCAGAATTACACTAGACTTCTCACCAGAAACTATGAAAACTAGAAGATCCTGGGCAGATGTCAATGACGAGAACACAAAAGCCAGCCCAGGCTACTATACCCAGCAAAACTCTCAATTACCATAGATGGAGAAATCAAGATAGTCCATGACAAAAAATTTACAAGATATCTTTCCACAAATTCAGCCCTACAAAGGATAATAGATGGAAAACTCCAACACAAGGAGGGAAACTATGCCAGAGAAAAAGCAAGAAAGTAATCTTCATTCAATAAACCCAAACGAAGATAGCCACACAAACATAATTCCACCTCTAACAACAAAAATAACAAGAAGCAACAATCACTATTCCTTAATATTTCTTAACATTAATGGAATCAATTCCCACTAAAAAGACATAGACTAACAGACTGGATAAGTAAACAGAACCCAGCATTTTGCTGCATAGAGGAAATGCACCTCATTGACAAAGACAGACACTATGTCAGAGTCAAGGGCTGAAAAACAATTTTCTAAGGAAATGGTCCCCAAAACAAGGTGGAGTAGCCATTCTAATATCAAATAAAATCAAATTTCAACCAAAAGTTTTCAAAAAAGATAAAGAAGGACACTTCATGCTCATCAAAGGAAAAATTTACCAAGATAAACTATCAGTTCTGATCATCTATTCCATGATACAACTCAAGGAACACATGAAACTCAAGAGGAAGTAAGACCAAAGAGTGGATGCTTCAGTCCTGCTTAGAAGGGGAAACAAAATAATCAAGGAAAGTAGAGGGTGGGAGGGACTTGGGAGGGAGAGAAGAGAGGAGGAGAAAAAGAGGCAAAGTATCAAGTAGGGGAGGAGATGGAGGAGAGGTATATAGGGTTAGGAAATTGAACAGAGGTGTGTAGCAATGGGGGATGAGGAACTATTGGTAGCAACCATAAAGTCCCAGATGCCAGGAAAGCAAGAGCCTCCTAGAACAATACAGGGACAATATTAGTTGAAATACCCCACAAAGGGGAGGGACAACCTGTTGAGACCATATCCAGAGGTTAGGCATGGCCCCTGGTTGAGGGACGTTGCCACCTACCCATCTCCAAAATTTAACCCAGAATTGCTCCTGTCTAAAGGAAATACAGGGACAAAGAGTAGTACAAAGACTGAAGAAAAGGCCATACAGAGACTGAACCACCTGGTGATCCATCCCACATGCAGACACCAAACCCAGACACTATTGCAGATTCCAAAAAGTGTTTGCTGAGAGGAGCCTGGTATAGCTGTCCCCTGAGAGGTTCTGCCAGAGATAGACCAATACAGATGCAGATGCTCACAGTCAATCATTAGTCTGAGTACAGGGACCCCAATGGAAGAATTATGGAAGAACTGAAGGAGTTGAAGTGGACTTATCTGGTATATATGGGAGGGGAGGCCCTTGGTCTTGTGAAGGCTTGATGCCCCAATGTAGAGGAATGCTAGAGGAGTGAGGAGAGAGTGGTTGAGTGGGTGGGGAGCACCCTCATAGAAGCAGGGTAAGGGAGGATGGGATAGATTTGCAGAGTGGAAACTAGGACAGGAGATAACTTTTGAAATGCAAATAAAATGCCCAATTTAAGACAAAGAAGAAGAGGAAGAGGAAGAGGCAGAGGCAGAAGAAGAAGGAGGAGGAGGAGGAGGAGGAGAAGGAGGAGAAGAGGAGAAGGAGAAGAAGAGAAGAAGGAGAAGAAGAGAAGAAGGAGAAGAAGGAAGATGACACAGTCTGTCCTGAGCTCACTACAGCAGTCACAGTGAGCCTGAAGCAGATATGCCATCAGGGCTGGGTCATCTAAGCAGATATTAATGAAGGCATTATATAAAGCATAGGAATGACACAGGGAAACTGCTACAGATAGGTTGTAAATGGTCATCACCATTCTCAATCTTGTAGGATGGGTGCCCTAGAGGAAAAGAGTTCAGGCTGAGACCCTGGAGACACCATTCTGGTTTTCAGATTTTTTTTTTTTTTTAAATCAGAGAGATCTATGTCTTTAAATGAAAACAAATGAATACTTCAGGATCCATATCTAATACAAATTGAACAAATGTTTTTAAATCTGTCATATTGATAAGAAATTGTTAACTAGATACTAAGAACTAAGAAACCTATTTTAATTCAATTCTATTTTAATTGAAAGATTATGCTATATTAATCATGTGCAGTCTATTTTAAGATATATATGTATATATATATATATATATATATATAATATATATATATATGTATATATATTATGCCTTTATATACACACATATATGTATACACACACACACACATATATAAATGATTGGCTATGTTTAGGAAATTAACAAACACTAACTGTTGTCACCAAGATGTCTAATAGATTTTTGGACTTACCTCTTCAATTTAACCGTGATTTTATCTCACCTTGATCAAATTAAAGCTATGTTTAAGTCATTGGTTACTTAGTGTAATAAGGGTAATTCTATATAAACAAATTCCATGTAGGGACACAAAACAATCTTATCCATCAGAAACACCACAAGTTTGAATAGTACTATGCCAAACCTGAGGATCACAGTGATCCAGTGTACATGTTGGTACTCTGACAATATCAGATTAATATGTCTGTAATTGGAGAGAAATCATCTGTAAATTTAAGACACGTGATTCTATTAATTCATTGAAAATGGATAATTAATTTTAATAAATCAATCATTTGAATTTTTTTCCTCTACAAATAAGTATTTGTCTGAGTAATTGCTTAAATTCCACTTTATATTTCACTATTGCATTTATTCTGCTGCTCATCCCTTCCTTGCACTATCATGGAGGGATAATGTTCAAGGCAAGGCCTCTTCTCTCACTGCTCACACGCTCCATCAAATTGCACAGTCTGTTTTAAAGGATTGTGAAAAGAATTAAATATTATTCCAGAAACCTAAGTTTAGGGTTGACAGAAGACAAATTATAATTGCAGAGAATATTTGTGCTAATGTAGTAACTCAAGACTTTTAATAGAGCAATTGCATTATATTTGCTCCTAATTTTAGTACTTTTATAAGTTAGTTTAAATTACCAAGGGCTCGAGCTGGAGAGATGACTGAGCTCTTGAGAGCACATGTTCTTGTAGAGATCAGGCTTAGGTTCCAGCAATGCACATGGCAACTCATGACCATTTAGAAGTCTAGTTCTAGATCTGATGTCTTCAAATATCCTAGGTCACCAGGGCCACACCTGGGTCACAGAAATAAATGAAAGCAAAACACTCACATACATAAAATATATAAATTTTTAAAAAAATCTATAAATTAGCAGGAACCAAAATGGGAGTCATTTTTTCCAGCCTGTATGCACTTATAATTTCTGGCCTGTGGTATTTTAAAATTCATGAAACAGATAGATAGAGTTGTTTGGTTGTTTGTTTCTTAGAATAGAAGAACGGTCAAAACTCTGAGGAACAATTATGGACTTTACCAGTATCATGCCTTGTGTGTGTTAATCTTTTAAGAGTATCTTTAGGATTATTCGTAAAGGTTTCCCCTTTAAATGAGCTCTAGTTGCTGGCTCCTGGATAGAGAATGCACTGATTGATACATGTGCCTCATATCTCATCATTTTCTACCCATCCTTTATTTTACTTCCTTGTATTCTCTGTTTTTTAGTAATTCTTAGTGTGTTTTCACTTACATGGAGTCAACATTTTCAGCTTCCATGCTTGAGCAAGGACATGTGGTTTTGTCTGTCCATCTGTCTAACATAATGTCCTTCAACTCTATTAATGTCTTCCAGTTTCTAAAGAACTTTATTTTTGAATTTGCGAATCAATGAAAATAATTTGTCACAATGCCCTCCCTGTTTACTACCTGATTATGATATATGGAAAATTGTATAGTTACCCGATAAGGATGAGTTGAGGATTGCTGTTCATATTTATTAAATCATGCAGAGCGTTATAAGAAGGCAACTTAGCTTAAAGTGCTAATTCCAAAGCTCCTGGGTTTTATTTTAAGCCTAATTATTTCTGCTTATGAGAGTATACCCCTAGCTAGCTATAAAATAGTGACAGCAAAGGAAATGTTGTTAAAGTAAAAACCAAATGAGATAGGATGTTTATGATGCTTCTCTTAATGCAGTTTGTGATAATGATGATGGTGGTGGTGATGATGACGGTGGTGATGGTGGTTGTGGTGTTAAAGGTGGAAATGAAAGTAGTCTGGAGAAACTCAGAACTTTTTAGGAACTGATTAGATTCTTACATCAGCCTTTATGTTTACAGTTCAGAGTTATGTATTCTATACAAGCCATCTTCATGCTTCTAATCATTTTATTCTTCTGCAGTGGCTCTCTATTGCTTGAGCTGAAAATTGTTCATAATATAAGGCTTTTATTCTCTCTGTGGCTTCCTCACACCTTTGAGTCTTGGCACACATCACGGTCTCTCTGGAACACCTATTCTTTTTTTTTTTTTTTCCTCACCTGTTTAATTCAAATTTAACCTTCAACACTTAGCTCAAACTGCCAAGCAGACTTTTAGGATCCCAACTTTACTCACCCCTCTCCAGACCAGGAGTATGCAAAGACTGTTTTGGCACAAACTTTCGTCTGTCAGCTTGTCAGTTTCTGTAAAGAAACTGTGAACTATTTGAAAACAGGGGCTATACCTTTTCTCATTAACTCAGAATAAGTACACTTTCTGGGCATGATAGATGAGTCAGTTTTCTAGTCCAGTAAGGGAGTGGTTTCTGTGCTTTCAGAGTTCTATGTTTTCTTCAAGATACTTACGTCATACAGAGGTATGAATACATACATGAGCACATGACTCCCTAGATGGAAAGACAGGGCAGGAAAGACGACAGGGCAGGTTATGACACATTAAGTTATCACTCTTGCTTCATTATATTAAAGTAAAAACATCTACAAATTTTCCATTATGCTGCTGACCAGGAAAAAACCTTAGAGCTTTTAATGTTTAAAACTAGTTTGTAAAAATTTTGTAAAATACTGTACTACCAGTAAAGAACGACTTAGTTATTCTTGAAATAAACAGTTTTTCTATTCTTGTGTGTATGAGCATATGTGTATATGTATATGTGTTTGTATATGTATGTATGTCTGTATATATGTATATGTATGTTTGTATGTGTTTGTATGTGTGTTTATGTGTGACTGTGTGTGTGTTTGTGTGTATGTGTATGTGTGTGAGTGTATATGTGTGTATGTGTGAGTATATATGTATGTATGTGTTTGTGTATATGTGTGTTTGTGTGTGTGTTTATGTGTGTATGTATGTGTACCCATATGCTCATGCACGAGCAAGAGGAAGATATTAGATGTCTATTCTGAAACTATTCACCTTATGCTTTGATGTATGATCTGTCACTGAATCCAGAACTTAACAGATTTTTCTTAAATACTTATAAATAAATTTATTTTAAAACAATCATTTAGAGTAAATATAATTTTACCACTTATGAAAGACTTAGGCAAAATTGCATACTAATGATGTTTAAACCCCAGGACCAATTTTATGTTAAATGGAGCTCACCAAGTAATTAATATTATCCCTTACTCTTCAGTTTGCTGATTGACCATGACCAAACGGCCCAGATATCTTCCTTGCTCTGCCTCTTCAGTACTAGTATTATAGAGGCTGCCACATCTGTAATTTTATTTGGGTGCTGGGTGTTCAAATTTACATCATGATTCCTGCCCAGTAAGTGTTCTTATCCATTGAGTCATTTTATTCCAGTCCTTTGTTGAAAATTTTCATCAGAATAGTTGCCTTTGCCACCTTCTTGATCATGGTGAACTTTTGGGTCATTGTTAACCATTCTTTCTTGTTTGGGGATTATATTGAATCTTTGTTTGAAAATTATGTTTGTTATTATTCTTTGTACAATGATACCAGTATTGATATAAAGATTTGGTATTAGAAAACAAAATTGATATTCCCCCAATGCTATGTCAAACTGTTTATAAAATGGTTAGGAGACTGTTATTAAAGGTAATTCAACATAGTAAGAATTTGAATGTATATTGACACTTCAACATAATTTCTATGTTCTAAGTAATCAAGAACAAATGACTGAGAACTGAGTTATATGCCTTCTCCATGAACAGTCAGTTGCTTCCAGAGGCTTTAGTTTCCACCACTTTGTAAACATGCATTTTCAAGCTACAGCAGAAAACGATGTTCTTATTCTAGACTGCCTTACTTGGTAGCATCTGGGTTAAGGCTGGTGGCTCAAACTGCTCTACCTACAACCTCTCATTAGAGGACTATAGCAACTACTGCTCCTACTAGATCTGGTATCTGTCTGTTTTCTCTCGCAGCTCATAGGGGGATTACTCTTCTTAGAGTCTTGAGTTGATGTTCTAAATCCTCTGGGCAGTGAATCAAACTAGGACACAGTACAGTGTCAGTTAGTTAAAAAGTCTTATTTGGACAAAAAACTCACCAGCCAGCTAGCTGTGCTATCTTGTGCATTTTCTTAGTGAAGATCTTATGTACTATGAGAATGAGCTGTGCCCAAGGCTGAAGTTGAATGAAAACAGAAGCACAAAGCCAAACCTGTACATCAATGGAGGAAAGTTCCACGAGGATAACAGATAACTAGAGTTAATGATTCCATCTTCTAAGTATTCTAAGTATGTATTAAATTCCCCCTTTATCTTTTGTTATTCTCTAAAATGTATCAACAGCTGTTTTTCATTATTTCCTTTTTGTTCCAAGAGTTTTAGAGTATATTACTGGTGGTCTACAATGAACCAGCATTTGAGTTTATATGCTACATTTTCTAATCTCATTTTGTAGTTCAGAAATCTAGGATAGAATTTTGGCAGAGAGTTCATTGTTAATATTTGTCCATAATTGAATATATTAAAGGTAGTTTGACTAGATTTTGTGTATATAAACCTTAAAAAATTGTAGACTTCATTTGATTTTTAGGAATAAATGTTAAAAACTTCAAGAAAGGAAGGAGAACATATTCTTCAGAAGCTGGCATTCTCTGGGACATTTTCAGGAAAGGACAGTCACGAAGGAGCCTGAAAACCTGACTTTAATACCTTCCAAATCATGGTCTTAGTTGGTCTTCTGAATTGCTGAGATAAATAGCTTACTATACTGAGTTACATAAAATGACATATAATATTATTTAGCATTACATAGATGTATAGACTTCCCATATTTAAAGTAGTCATGGCAATGTACACAGATGTTACATTTGTTTAATGCTAGGCTTTATCTCAGCACTTCACAGAAATTCCTTCATTTTACAGATGATAGACTGGAATCATTAAAGATTAACTTACTAGTGGAAACTAACCAAAACTCATTCAGAGACATGTTTTTGTTATATAAAGAAGTAGTTATCAATAAGACACTCAAGGCCAGAGTTGAAATCTTCTCTTGAAAAGATAAATTAAATGAATTCATTAAATCTAGAGATGTATAAAGGCTGCAGTACTACCATTCAGTTAACAGAGATTTACTTATCATAATTTTGAACAAGGAATTCATCAAGTTTGAAATTCTTTCCAAAGAAAAGAATTCTCCTATATTCAATGAATATGAGGACTATCTCACCACTATGCCCTTGATGAGCACTCTGACAGCTTGTTCTCTCTTTTGCATGAAAGCCAGCTCAAAATATTCAGCTGCCTCATGGTAGAGAAGACAACCACAGACAGATTAAGGGAAGTTTTTCTTACAGAAGCAAGATGATCTCAGCATCCTGGCATACATGACATACATATTCTTAAATTAACAGTTCTGGATAGCCATAAGTATGTTTATAGTTCTAGGTGTCCTTAATGCTAAGACATACTTATTCCTACCTAATCATTTCCCAAAGTAGCTCAAGGTCAAAGGTTTCTTGAGAGATTCAAGCATAGGGATGGAGGCAGTCATTAAATCATTCATACATAAACAGTAAATGCAAAGAAACAAGTGCATGCATGCATGCATGCATGCATGCTCACAAGTGCAAACAAATACACACAGAATTCATGAAAAGAGAGAAGCCATGCCAGTGGCTATCACTAATAAAGTAACTATAATTTGTAAAACAATAGAGCATAACTTTGAATAAATCTGCCATGACTCAAAACAATAAATAACAGTTTTAATATAATTTAATTTTCCTGAATGTAGATTTTAAAACTACTTATATGTGCTTTTTACATGTTCAGTGTGGACAACATGTACCTGCAAATTCCTCTTATCGTATCTGTCAACAACCCAGAAAAGAACCTTTATTTCTGTGTGTTGTTTTAATAATATAAAAGAATATCTAAAACTCAGTCCTTTTTAACTCCATTGGACCATTGGACTTTCCAGGTTGAAGTTCCCCATGACACCAGTTTGGTAGGACCATATTTTAGGAGCTGTGATTCTCCTCATTAAAAATGCATTAGATGTAAGTGTGGCCAAGGTAGTTTTCTACCCTACATGAAGCGGAGGTACTCTGATGGAGAGTCTTATTTTGTAACTTCTGTGGCTAGGTATGATGTCCCTAAGGACTATATTGCTTATAAATAATACACCAGCAAAATTCTAATGAGCCATTCTGAACTTAGATGACATAAGATACTAATTTTCTAGTTTTTAATGCAGCAGAAGTACACTTTAATACAACTAGATTATCAACATGTAAAACAGTCAAAGATGTATCAGTTCAGTTGATTTAGGAATAGTGTTACTTAATGTGTTCTCTTTAGACCTGACCAACTTCTACAATGTTTAGTATATTTAAATGTCAGAAACAAAAGAATGTTGAGTAAAATGGCCCTCACTAATCATTTATTGAGCTTAACTGTTCCAACATACTGAGCTTTTAAATTCTGTCTATTAAAACACTACTAAACCAGGACATGGCTTATTTTTATAAAACATCTGGTTCTTTCCTTTTCTGACAATCAGATTTCATATTATGACAAGGCATCAGGGATTATAATTGTCAAGTTTCTTCAAGTGAGTTTTGAAATCCTAACTTAAATAAGATTTGTCTACATCATTCATTTACTTTTATTAAATTATCTCTTTTATTTTTTGAGGGCATAATATGATTGCCTAATTTTCAATCCCTTTCCTCCATCCTAACCCTACCATATAAGCTTCCTTTATCTCTTTCAAGTTTATGGTCTCCTTTTTATTAACTGTTGTTTCATGTATGCATGTACATGTGTGTTGTTACATGTACATGTGATACATATATATTCCTAAATATAGGAAATATATTCTGTCTCTTTACTTTTATTATATGTTTTCCCAGCTGATCATTTGCTACTGAATAACTGATTGGTGTGCTAGACCTTGAGGAATATAATTTTTCTGCTCTTAGTATTTGGAATTGATAAAACAAGAATTTTTTTGTAGTGTGTTGGTAAATATAGAATAATTGCTTTCTTTCAATTTGTGTTTGTTATATACTCTTATTGTAAAATAAATTACTTTTTAAATGATAAAAATCTACCTTCTTATACTTTTACACATAAGAAATCTTATGCCAATCCTACTTTGTTAGTTTTTCAAATCTTTGTTAAGCTGTGTTCCTTCTGGAGGCCTAGGGAAGAATTTTATCTGTATTTTTTTTCATAACTTATACAGCTTTCCTGTATCACTTGATTCCTCTACTTCCCCAAGATCTAAGCCAACAAATTAATATCCCTCTGACTCAGTTTTTATATATTTGCCTTTGGTAGGTAGACGAGATTTCTGCTTTAAGGACTGATGTAATTACCTGTATTCTATGTAGACAACCCAAGATGATCCTCTGGCATTGGAATACCATATCCTTTTGCATATCTGCAAAGTGCCCTTTCTCAATCAAGGTAATTTGGTCATGGGTACCCAAGATTAGGACATTTCCAGATTTGAACTCCATTATCCTGCCTTCCAGAGTGTTTGAAGTTCTTACCTCAGATAATAAGTCTGTCAATGTAATATAGTTTCATTCTATTAGACAAATTATGAGTCACAATTCTTATTTGCAAGTGAGTTTTACTCTAAATTTTTAAAAAATGCACTTTCAAGATCCTGGACCAATTACACTCTGGGATACCTTTCCTGCCACATGTGAATGTTCACTATCCCACTTTAGGTAGTAGCTTTTATGTCCACATTTATCTGTGTTGACCCAGGTTCCTGACAATAATATGTGTGTGTGTGTGTGTGTGTGTGTGTGTGTGTGTGAGAGAGAGAGAGAGAGAGAGAGAGAGAGAGAGAGAGAGAGAGAGAAGACTGGGTAACAACTCATGTAAGCCCTGTACTTGCTACTTCAGTCTATATGAGTTCATATGAGGTTTGCTCACAAACAAACTTCTTTTGATATACATCTAACATAATTGCCAAAGACTAGTTTATTTTTTGGAAAATTTAGAAAGCATCTACAATTGCCTCATTTTGATCAACAACATTTTGAAACATCTGATTCCAAACCATGTTGAATAATTTAATAGAAATGCTCACAAGAAATGTGACTCAACATCAAAAACTGCTGGGATTAGATGAAATCCAAGAAATGACATATTTGGGAAATTCCAATACGTCATTATTAGACTTGAGTACTATAAAATGCTGCAAACTTAATCTGTTATTCAAGAACTGCATAAGCAATCAGTAATTCAGGAGACATTATATTCTACATGTGTTTTTGTTCTTTCTTTCTACCTCTACCAAGTGTGCCTAAGACTTGACCCTAATCCTGCTCTTCATATCTGAGGGAAGAACAGACACACAGACACACACACGCACACACACACACACACACACACACACACACACACACACACACACTACACACTACAGGAGTACTCTGTCCTCTACTGCATCCTGGCTCCTGATGTCCTGCCAGACTTTTCTGACATTAAACAAATTCTTTAGGGTTCAAGAAGGCTGGGCAGGTGCGTTGGACACATCAGAGGCAAATGTGTAACAGCGTGGAGCATTCACGTCTGGCCTGTTGGGCTTGACATGCCAAAATAGCCCAGATGGAATAGCAGTGCCTTTTGAAGTGGTTGGGATGCTTCCCTGATGTCACTTCTCTAAGTTTTAGATCAATGCCTGGAAGATGAATCAGAACATGTGTGAAGAGTCACTGAGGAGAAAGGTGGTCAGAAGGTTGCAAAAGTGAAGCACCAGGGCCAGAGAAAAAGTGCAGGAAGATGTGCAAGCAAGAAAAACAAAGGGCTGAGTCACTGGCTTCCTAATTGACAATGGCACAGCTGTGACAACAATTTGCTGGCTGCCTGACCTACATGATAAAAGAGCCTCAGCTTGCCGTGGAACCCCAGAGTTGCATGGCTCACAGAGACATACCACTCATGTTTCCAGCACGCTCAGGCTCATAAATACCTGAACTTACTGATGACACTTTTAATGCTCTGCAATTGCTACTCTGCATTTATATTTATTACAATTGAACACATCCATTAGTGCATCTACCATTGATAACTTTGTCACTGCTTCAGGAATACAGTCCATCATGCTGCATCAATTGCCTTTTACAAGCTATTAATGTCCTATAATGCTGCTTACAGTATCATGTGGATATATGTGATTATACAGGTGCCAGAGTCAGTCAGACTGAACTGAGAATTGTAAGAGTACCTCAACTCTTAATTTATTTTTGCAAAGATGAACAGCCCTCATGCATAGTGAATTGTTAACATAACAGGTGTATCTCTTTTAGTCTCTCAAACAGACACTGGAAAGAACACATTTAAGCAACTTATTTTGACTCAGTTTGAAACACAGCAGACCTACAATATTTTGTTGACACTTGACATGTTTATTCTTTTAGCATACTCATAATCATATTTTAATATTCTCTGCATTTAATTAGTAGCTTTATTCAGAGACAATGATGGCATAAGAGTCCAGGAGATAGGACCAATTACAGTTTTTTCAAATAGGATAAATGAAAATATTAAAACATAAGTTAATAAAACAGATCTTCAGTCATGATGGGTATTTCTGGATTCTGTAACAAATTTTGTTAAAAATAAATAAAAACAAAACACACCTGTGTGACAAAAGGAAACAAACAAGACTATATAGACATGAGCAGTGCTCATAAGAATGGACTATATCATTTTATTCTGTAACCAGATGGCAAATTATTGTTTGTGTCCATTACTTCTCAGGCATAAGTATACTGGGGCAGCCTGAGCTATTTTAACATTTTGGCTATAATGAGATATACAAGCTATTATAAATTGTATCATACTAATTATAAAGCATGGAAAAATATCTATTTGTACTTAATTTTTTTCTTGTAAAGAGTGATGCTCTAGCATTGAAGTTATTTTCTATAAAGATTATTGACAGCTTAAACAAAACATAGCTAAATTAAGCCCTTTTAGTGTTCCGTTGTTAAGCTGTGACATCAGACTGGCTGACATTTCCTTTTTTATTAATTTTTTTTAGCCAGACCCAAAGCCTATATATCTCAATGAAGTTCTATGCAGTTAGAATAGCCATTCGAAAGCTGTGAAGCTTCACAGTGAATTTTATACTTTCATCCATCACTAAATATATTTTTATGTACTAACCTACAACCCAAACTGAAATCCATGACAGAGTTAGAACAGAAAAGCAGTTAGCTTTGTGTCCTCTGTCACAACTGTGTTTATAACTTTCTTTCACTCCTCTCTTAGTCCCTAATATTTATCTTGTTCTTTTTTTCACACATTATACTGTATATTATCTCTTAATTCCAGTTGTTCAAATGTTTTCTGATAAAAGTAGGACCTAATCTAAGGCTGTTTTTCAAATTGAATGAGTTTTAAATTGTGCTATGTCCATACCATGACACACATCCAGGAGGGTTATAAAATAAACATTAAGGGCAAATACACACACACACACAAATACACATACATATGCACACACACATACACACACACAACATATATATATATATATACATATATGTATATATATATATATATATATATATATATATGTCAATAGGGTACGATTTACATATTAATCCTCTAATATTATGTGATGCCTTTACCTCTATTACTTTGATGGCAATATTAATAATTTGTGTTTTTCATATAACATTTTTATTGATTCTCTGAAAGTTTCACATTATATACCTTGATCACAAGCTCTTTCCAGTCCTTCTATGTCTGAACCCTCTTGTGACCCCCTTAAAAAGGATAAAGAAAAAGGAAAAAACCACAAGTTTACTTTATGTTATCTATATACTCACTGGAGCATAGTCAAACTCTCAGTGGCTTGTTCCTTAAATAAAACTGAGTCCTTTCCCTTCAGCCTCTCTGCCAGAAGCCATCAATTGTGGAAAGCTACTTCTCATTGTCTCTATCATGGTTTTTAAGTGTTCTCTTGATTGGCTTTCAGTGCTGATACTTTGGAGGGGGTGAGTGTGGGGTTAGGGGTGGAGGTGGGAGGTATACGGGTGAGATAAGGGTTGTCACAGAAGCCTTCCAGGTTGTGCATCTAGGGTTATCCATAATACAGCAAAAACAACCTCCTTGCTGTTCACCATCAGCAGGAGCACTGTCATGGACCTCCACATGATTTTTGGCAACAGCACAGACCACAAACACAGTCTGCAGTACCACGGATACACGGATATAGACATCGCTCTCACGAGCAGCAAAGAAAGGGGAGCACTGTGGCCTCAAGTGACAGCAAAGGCCACTTACATCTGTATGACCTTAGACAGCAACATGGCTCACAGACACCAACATGGTTTCAAATAGCAATACAGACCATCGATACCCAAGTGGCCTTGATGGTTACTTGGGCCATGGACATTTAGACAGACCCCATGGGTCTCAGGGGCAGCATGGACCTGCACATCACCAAGGCCTCAGATGGCCACTCAGATCATTATGGCCCCTGGCAGCAGAAGCTCCAAAAGACATCAATATGTTTTCAGAAGGCAGCATAGACCAAAGATGCATGCAGCATGGTCCGCTGTGGTAACACGTGCTACAGATCTCATCCCTGTCCCCAGGAGGGTGCAGCTGGAGGGCTGGCTCCTTGACTACTGACTCTTCTGGTGTGTCCCCTACCTCTGGGTAGGCAGCAAACAAGCTCTCCTATGTCTGGCTCACCAATAAAATAAATACCTATTGACTAGCAACAGGTAGGTTAAAATATTTGTTGAATCAATGCAGGAATAAAAGAAGCAGTTAACTATGTCTTAAAGAATAGAATAGAAGATTTGTAAAGAGAACTCACAACATACTCGAACTCAAGATAGCCATCTTCCATATTAGGATATTGTAGAATTTAGAAGAGGAACGATCCCATCTACCAAGGCTTAATCCCAGTAGTTGACAGTACCAGAATTTGGTGACCCTTTAAGCAGTTGGGGACTAAGAAATTTAAATTTTTATTAATCATTCCATTCGTTTACATCTCAAATGATATCCCACTTCCCAGTTACCCCCTCTACCAATTCCCCATCCCATGATATCCCACTTCCTGGTTACCCCTCCACCCCCAACCCACATCTGCCCTCCTTCCCTTTTGCCTGTATGCGAGTGCTCCCCCACTCACCCACACATTCCCTCCCATCCTTTCAGCATCCCCTTACTCTAGGGTATCAAACCTCCCTGGGACCAAGGGTCTTCCTTCTCCTGGCTGTTGGGCAAGTTCATACTCTACATATGTATCTGGAGCTGAAGATCCCTTTCAGTACACTCCTTGGTTGGTGGTCTAGTCTCTGGAGAACTCCGTGGTCAGGTCAGCCTATGTTGTTCTTCCAATGGGGTTGCAATTCCCCTCTGTTGAAATAATTATTTCAAAACGGCCACTGGTCAAGCTGCCTATCTAAGCTGCAGTGGCTCTGTCTAGTTCAGCCGCCATGTTCTGTGGCCAGAGACCACGAGCGCACTGAAGCTAGAAACAGCCCCCGCCAGAAACACCAGCCCTGCCACCCACAAGATGTCAGGGTGGGAGATGGCTCTGCTAATCATCCACGCTGTCTCCGCAAGGCTGGTCATTGCCCAGACCATTCCGCCATCCAGTAAGAGAATGAGACTCTAATTCTTATAGATTAATCAGAAGCTTTATATGTTTGGTAATGATTAATAACAAGATGCCCATACAAAGAGTGTTGTATCCCAATTAGCTAACCTAATTATAAGTTGTTCCCCACAACTGCCCTCCATACCTGTGTGGTTCTCCATCCTCCTACATCTCTGCATTTCTAACTCCTCCTCTTCCTTTTCCTCTTCCTCATCTAACTCCTCCCACCTTACCTCCTCCTACACCCCTCAATTCCTCCAGTCCTTCTGCCAGCTCTCCCACCAGGTTCCCTGAATTCAGCCTGATGGTTGGCTCCTAGCATCTGCCTCGTCATTGATCAGTTGCTGGTCAGACCTCCCAGGAACTGCCACACTTGTTTTCTGTCCTCAAGTGCCTCTTGACCACAGTACCTGTGTTGGGTTTGTCGTCTGCAGATATGATTTATCCTCAGGTGCAGCAGTTCCCACTCACTAAGAAAATGAACATGTTGTTTGTCTGATATAGTTCAATAAATGCTGATTCTTCGTGCAATTTCAGTAAAAAAAAAAAAATGATCCTTTTCACTGTGAAATGTAATACACATTGTTTTCATTGCCTAGTATTCCAACAAATCATGCTAATTGATTATCAGTTTAAGCAAGAGAACTACACAGGGACAAATGGGTGTCAAAGCCCACCTGATAAATGTCTCCAAGTGTGCTATTTTACAAATTGAGAATCACAGTTGGAGAAGAGTTGTTATTTAATAAGGCTGCTAACAAGTTGAGATCTTCTTCCTATACAAAGTAGATAGAATGAGGTAGTCTATAAGTGTTGCCCATACCCAGGAGTCACAAGGGCTCTAGGAACAGCCTTGTGAGGCTTTCTGTTTGAGGAAACATGCTAATAAAATAGAGCATGGGCAATAAGACAAGCAGGACTAGATGAGAAGCAGAGACCTCTGAAGGATCATGGGGCAGGGAGAAAGGGAAGAAGGCCTTATAGATAGTTCAAGGACCGCATCATCAATGAGAGATACAACTTAATGTACACCAGCTTTCATGTGGAAGAACTGAGACCACTGGTTAGAAGTTAAAAGGAGACATATTTCAGCTTACAGCCAGAGCTAAAACCCAGCACATCATGATTTATAGCAACAAATGCCACCCAAGGCAAGGATTGAATTTCTGTTAAAGTTGAGGACAAAATGTACTAAGGCATCAGGATTTTCTCAAGTATAATGTTCTGAACCTAAACTAAATAGAGATTCTGCAGATGCAGCTTTACACAGGTTAATCTATATACAGACTGGATTTTTGCCTCAGCGGCACCAAAGCAGGCTGCCTAGCTCCATAATACTCTAGGTTCAATTTCACCACCACCCTCTATGCATTAAAAAGACTATAACTTCTAGATTCCTCTTTTTCAGTACCTTTAGGCCCCATCTCTTCATTTCAGAATCACATCCTACAATTCTGAAATGCTGGGCACCAACTTGATTTTCTATCTCAAAGTCTTGAGATTCTTAGTGACTTCATGACCATACATTTCTGCTGTTCTGTTTAGCTTCTTCCTTTGTTAACAATGGTTTGGTAACATTTGATTTCTTTCAGGGGAATATAAGACACATGAGAAAGTAAGAACAATATATTTTTTTATTCTACCAACAACAAAGTAAGCCAATATAGACTGATAATATTGCCTTATCAAGAATAAGTGAGGGGTGTCTGCTAGTTGGTTTAAATATCTTTAAGCAAGCTATTTACCATTTATTTCCAATTTTACTTTGTTTTTCCAGAGATTATCTATAGGGCATGTGGGACCATGCTAATAGACAGAGATCAGAACTGGTAAGGTTGAGTGAGTTCAAACCCAGGAAATCTCAGAGATTTGAGAAAAGCAGGAGTAGAGTACTTTCCTACCTGTCTAGTAAGTTCTTGCTCTGGAACATGCAATCATGACATCCAGCTGAGAGGACCATGAGCAGTCAGTCAAGAACATATCACTTGTAGATTTTCTCCATGCTAATGAGGTGTCTAGATAGCCTGGCCTTCATTCAATGACCTTCCTGTCCTGGGTAGTCTCATGCTCTACTCCCAAGAGGTGTATAATCCCTGATTCACCCAGAATAAAGTATATGTTTACTCAGTCACCCCCAGTAATGCAATATGAACAAGTAAAAATTGTCTTAGAGAGCTGCTTCATTAAATATTGCTCAGAGATGGTCTTCCCCTCAAAGAGTCAGGCCCAAGACTCTTGAAAAAATGCTTTCCTCTTTTCCTGCCTGTCAGGTACTCCACATTTGCTCCCAGTGGGATCAGGCCCTTCCTGCCTGGTATGCAGACATCAGGGAGAAATGTAGACCATGGACCCCCTTTCCAGACTTTCTCTCCAGGCAGTTCTCCATGGGCATATAGGGATCCAGAGAGGAGACTGGGATTTTGTCCAAGTATTTGTCCCAGACCCACTGTTCCCCTTCCAGTCCACTATGTAAGAGAGTCTCACACCCAGAAGAAAGACACTGGCCGTGAACTTCTCATTCAGGCGTTTGTTCTGACAGAGGAATCTGAACAACCCTTACAGAGAGGCAAAACACAGTATGACAATTCTCTGTTTCTGATGTGATAAACAATAGTCCAATGCAAGCTACCCCATCACAAGTAAATTCAGTTAATCATTTGTTCATCAGACTTATTCGATTCTCCTATTGTGCCAGACATCAGTTCTTTGTCTCAACAAGCACATTTTCAACACTTGAAATGCCAACAGAAGAAACCTTCAGTTTACAATGTCTACACAGACGTTCCCTGAGAAATACTGACCATGTCAGACAAATCAATTATCCTTTAGAACAGAAGAAATTGAAGAAGTAGAACATTTTGATATATGGCTTTAGTTATCTCTTTGGCCTCTGAAATATCTGTGAATTTTTTGCAGTTTCATAAGTGCCAAGCCTAAGCTGAAGAAACCAGGGAAGGATTTTCAAGTTTGTATCAAGATAAGTAGGACTTCTGAATCAGGATCAACTTCATACTGAGCTACAAGAAATGTTTGCCACATACTTTTAAAACTACAGCTCTAGTCTAAATAGCTGCTACCCTTAAATTATTTGTATCTCTTTAAAAATATATTAGTACCTTTTGAAAAAATTTCAAATGGTATTTAAGGATAGAAAAATCATTCCACTGGGAATATCACACATGAATTACTCTTGTAATTCCTTCAATAACAATATACACATCAGTTGAGCATATGAAACTTGCTTCCTAAGCACTGCTTTGTGCAGCATCATGGGACAATTGAAACAAGGAAAGTTAATTTAAGCAAGGGACACTTTTTTGGGGACATAGTATTTATTATAAAATTTACCAGACATAATTTTTATAACAGTTTCTTTATATTTTCCAACTGTGACTCTGTGCTAGTTTGAATACGAATACTACCCAGTGGCCCTGTGTGGCATTTGCATCCTTGGTCCCCAGTTGTTGGCCTTGCTGTAGGAAATACATCACTGCAAGGAGGAGGGACTTTGAGATTTAAAATGCCTGCCCTTCTCAGTTCATTCTATCCCCTTCTTTCTTTCAGGTTAGGATGTGAGCTCTCAGCTTGCTACTTGGGTTACCATGTCTGCCTGCTACCATTTCTTCTCCTTGATAGTGATAGACTCTGGTCCCTTTGGAACTGTAAACTTCAATAAACCTCACAGTATTGTAACTTTCCCCCAGTTGTGGTTTTTTATCATAGCAATAAAAAACTCACTAACACAGCCTCTATGTAGGCAGAAACCTCTTGTGTCTTGCTCACCAATAAAATAAATACCTAGCTAATTGACTAGCAACAGGTAGATTAAAATATTTTTTGAACCAATGCATGAATAAAAGAAGCAGTTACTATGTTTTAAACAATAGAAGACTTGTAAAGAAAAGAACTCACAGCATACTCAGACTCAAGATAGCCATCTTCTATATTAGGGTATTCTAGAATTTAGAAGAGGAACGATCCCATCTGCCAAGGCTTAATCCCAGTAGTTGACAGTACCAGAATTGGTGACACATTAAGCAACATACCTTTACTAACCAGTGGGACACTTGCCCCTCTTCACTTCCCTGCCTGCTTCACTTCTGAACCAGGAAGTGATTCCATTGACTATAGAGCACAGTGTCTATCAGCTTCAGTTAAACCCAAAAGTAGAGGGGCCAACAGGAGATGATCCTAAAATCTTAGGATTCAAAAAAACTTTTACCCTTTGATATCACCTATATTTTGTTATATCTGAAAATTGATTAATGCAGGGTGAGTATCCATTAATGTGTAATTTGAGGCAGCCAGCAAACCATCACGCTAATAGTTGATCAGAGTGCCATCCAGCGTTCTAACCCTCATTCCAAAACATTTTTATTTGTCACTTTCCAAAATGTATCATGAGGTAAAGGGGTGTATAGAGGAAGCAATGCTAATTACCACCCCACCTTTTACTTTCCTGTATAATCTGTATAGTCATTGTCACTAACTTCCCAACATCAAGTGTGGAGAGAGCAATCTTGGTTTGTATCCACAGATGGTGGAGCTGAAGATATGTTGAGCCATGTGTGTCAATGCAGATCATAAGATCAAATGATCCCTGTAGACAGTTTCCCTCTCACAGCATGAATGATGTAGTCCTTTCCTAGTCCAGAAGCTGTTGGTGGGAGATCCCTTTTCTGTCAGCAATCCTGCTTGTGTGCTTACTCTTTTGGCAGTGTGAAATTATTTCTCTAGTGTGAGTCACCCCATTTCTCATTACCACATGCTAGTGTTTGGTCCTGTGGCTACCTATAAAATAACAGTTTTTCCTTGTTGCTTTTGGTGGTGCTTCACAGCAGCCCCATTGCTTGTGATCAAGAGCCTTTGCTTCTCTTCCCACTGTAATTTAGCATACGTCTCTGTTGGTCCCGCTCACACCCTTTGCTCAGCAGTCATAGTGACACTGAGATTGACTTTGATGACAGTGGGCTTGCATAGTAGGAAGTCCATACTGATGACCTCCTGCTGTACTTTGAGGTTACACATAGTTTTTAACCAACAAAATAAACACAAGAGATCAGGATCTTGCTATTTTGTAAGTGATATTTCCTGCAAAGCTAGAAGAAATCTGAGATTATTTGTATTTATTATGAATTTGA
The DNA here is from genome assembly GCA_021653895.1 of Mastomys natalensis. Taxonomy (NCBI): domain Eukaryota; kingdom Metazoa; phylum Chordata; class Mammalia; order Rodentia; family Muridae; genus Mastomys; species Mastomys natalensis. Next base: position 920,787 of record JAJTUV010000871.1, read on the forward strand.
AAGACAGTTGGGAAAGGTATATGAAAAGATTGGGAAGGAGAAAAATGGTGAAATTATGTAATTATTGCCTCCAAAAAAAAAGCAAGCAATTTTTTTAAAAAGGGAATATTTTAGTGCCCTGAATATCACCAAATTGTTTGATAGGATTTCATTTCATCTAAATTGCTGGCTATTTGCTACTTTAAGATGCATGTGAACTACATATACCCCCCACCCCATACCCAATTGTACATATATGTGCATTACATATGTGCTGTACTTATTTGCACAGATATGTGAGGAATAATACTATATAGTCTTCAGAAACAATCTGTAATCACAGACTGATGCGTCTTTCTATGAAGATGAGTCAGTATGATAGTCATTTAGAAATCCACAGCTCATACTATATAGAAAAATAGTGATGCTTTTTGAAATGTCAATAATAAATGAGTGCATATCCTATAAAGTAGTTAACTATAAGAACATTGTGAATTCTAGTCCTAGTTTGATTTTGATATCAACTTTAGAAGCCCTGCTGAATCTAACTAAGAAACATAACCCCTGTATAGGTAGAATCTCAGGTAATGCTGGATTCCATTTCTTATTTGCTTTTTAACGTGTGCTTTGTAATTTCTAATGATTATTTATGTATTAATGACATAAGAAGCAGATGATAATAGTTTATGAAAGCCACATCAGTGATTTTAATTTTAGGATACTCTTTTTTCCAAGGAACTAAATGTAGTGCAGTAGGTCATTGTTTGGTCACTGGCAAATGTAGTTACTAGTGAATAAAAAAAAATTGTTTAGCCAGCAACCTACAGATTGGGAAAAGATCATCCCTACATCTTCTAGAGGGCTGATATCCAAAATATTTAAAGAACACAAGAAGTTAGATTCCAAATAAACAGATAACCCAAATTTAATCAATGAAGTACAGACATAATTCTCAACTGACGAGTCTCAAATGCCCAAGAAGCACTTCAGGCAATGTTCAACATCCTTAGTCATCAGGGAAATGCAAATCAAAAGGACCCTGAGATTTTACCTTATACCAATCACAATAGCTAAGATCAGAAACACCAGTGACTGCACATGCCGGCAAGGATGTAGAGAAAGAGGAACATTTCTCCTTTACTGGTGGGATGGCAAACTGGAACAACCTCTCAGAAAAATCAATCTGGCAGTTCCTCAGAAAATTGGAAACAGTTCTAACTGAAAACCCAGCTATATCACTCCTGGGCATTGTATTCAAAAGATGGTCCACCATACCCCAAGGAAATATTCTCTACTTTGTTCATAGCAGGATTAAGTATGGAAAAGACAGGAGAGAAGCCCAGAGGGCCAGCAAAATGAATGGAAATATGTATCTGATAGGGGTAGGGGGTTGGGCGAACCTCTAGAAAGTCTCTGAGATCTGGACTGTGAGAGGCTTCCAGGACTCAATGGGGGTAACCTTAGCCAAAATGCTCTTTGGGAAGATGGAACCTGAAGAGACCACTTCCAGTTGATAGACAGGTCTGCCAGTGGGAAGATGGATTCACCAACACACCTTCAAAATTTTTGACCCGCAATTGTTTCTGTCTGAAAGAAATGCAAGGACAAAAATGGAGCAGAGATTGACAGGAAGGCTGGCTATCCAGTGACTGCCCAACTTGGAATCCATCCCATGGATGAGAATCAAACTCTGACACTATTACTGATGCTGCGTTGTGCTTCCAGATAGGAGCCGAGCATGGCTGACTTCTGAGAAGCTAAACTAGAAGTTGATGGAGACAGGTGCAGATACTTACAGTCAGCCATTGGACTGAGGTTGGGGGCCATTATGGAAGAGTTAGGGGAAGGATTAAAAGAGCTGGAGGGGATAGCAACCTCATAGGAAGACCAAGAGTGTCAACTAACCTGGATCCTCTGAGCCATCAACCAAAAGGGCAGACACAGGCTGCTTCAAGACCTTAGTCACATATGTAGCAAAGGAATGCCTTGTCTGGTCTCAGTGGGAGAGGATTATGCCTAACCCTATAGTGACTTGATGCCTCAGGGAAGGGGGATGCCAGGAGGGAGGAGGGGTATACATTATCTCAGAGGTGATGGGGAGGGTAGATGATGTAAAGAACTCTGGAAGGAAGGAGCCGAGGAGTGACAATATTTGGACTGTAAATAAATAAAATAATTAATTAAAAATTTAAAATCTGATATTGAAATATGAAAAAATAGTTTAGCTCATAAAATTACATGTAAAGCACAAATATTAACTTTTGATTTATTTAAATGAATTATGCTATGTGTTCTGCATTAAATTGTTCACATATGTAAAGTAATGAAAACGCTAACTAGGTAGTATTTTCATCTATCCAGTTTTCCCCTCCTTCATGGTCTGGAATTCTTAGCAAAGCTGTTTTGGTTGAAGTCCACTGTAAATTCATTTAATGTGACATGCTGAACAAAATCTCTAGACAGATAGACACCTTCGATTTCCTTCATGGGACTCTAATATTCATGCTATGCCAAACAAGTGCTTCCCTCTTATCAGTGAACTCGGTGCATAGGAGCAAGCCATACTCTTCGGAAATCCTTATATGCCTATAATACTATTATAACTCTACAATTATTGTAGGAATTTTTGTTGAGAGCTTTTGGAATAAAATGAGTCATGTGTGAAAACTTGATAAGGAAAACTCCCCAAGGCAATGTTCTCCTGAAATTGGAAGTGAGACTAGAACCCCGGAAGTAATCTTTAAAACTGTGAAGAACTCACTATTGATATTGCTTTACAATTGGCTTTTCTCAGTTTATTTTGTTTAGAATGAGGTTAAACTAGAAATTATGATCACTGCATTTCCATTGTGGTTTATATAACAATAAAAAACTGAGGGTTTTTTAAGTAAAATTGTCTATCACTTTCATGGTTTTCCCTTTTGAAATAAATGATTGTTACTTAATTAACCGCCCACTAGACTTCTCAAGGAGGGGGGGTGCTTCTGTAGTAGTGAGAACTTACATTAGAAAGAAATGTCCTATGATAATAGATAATGCAAAGAACTAAACCAAGATTCTAGAGAGGAAGTGCAGTAGCTGTGGCACAGAGGAAGGAGTGTGGACTCTTCCCACTCCCGCTTCACTTGTACTGAATTGTAGCGTATCTCAATCTGTGTCTCTAGATTACACATTTAAACTTCCTCATAAGAAGTTGACTCTGCTAACTTAAACTGGATATCTTTAAAAAAAAAAAAAAGACAAAACATAAAACCAATCTTTTGAATAAAATATTTGGTAATACTTTGAACAAACCTTTGCTACCTAAACCTGCTTTGTAATTTCATGCTGATAACTATTAGCCTTTTTTCTTTATTGAAAATAGATTACTTTCTTATACAATACATCCTGATTATAATTGTCCCTCCCTCTACTCCTCACAGTTTCTTCCCATCCCCTCTGCTCCATATCCATTCTTTTTCTGTATCTCATTAGAAAATAAATGGCTTCTCAGAGATAACAGCATTGGAAAGGAACAGGATTCTAAGAGATAAAAATGTGACAGAACAGAATAAAATGTAGTAAGGTGAAGGACAAAGCTGTAATATCAAATTGTACATGGCAACACAACAGGAGTAAAGAAGTCCTAAGATCAGGCTCAAGAGTCAGGGACCCACTAGTTCACCCACTGAGTAGTCCCTTAAAAATACCCAATTAATAGCTATAATATATGTAGACCCCTGTAAGCCCTCTGCATACTGCTTTAGTTCTGTGAGCTCATACATGTCTTGCTTAGGTAATTCAGAGAGTCTTGATTTCCTAATGTCCACCATCCCTTCTGGTTCTCATAATCTTTCTGCCTCCTCTTCCATGAGATTCCCTGAGCTCAGAATAAAAAGATTAATGAAGATCTCTAATTAAATTCTCTTTCCCTATAATGTCTAGCTGAGGATCAAGGTTGAGCATGCATCCTTGTGGAATACTGGAATGTCCTTTGGGTCTATGTCCAAGAGTGATATCGCTGGATTTTCAGGTCAATTGTTTTGACAACTTTCTGAGAAATTGATATATTGATTTCCATAGTGGCTGTACAAATTCACATTCATAGCAGCAATGGAGGAGTGTTTCCTTGCTTCTGGACTTCACTAGTATGAACTGTCACTTGTGATACAGATATTAGCCCATTTAGACATGTGTAAGATGGTATCTCAAAGTAATTTTGATTTACACTTTCCTGGTGTCTAAGAATTTATACCATTTAGATGTTTCCTGGCCACAGAAAATTCTTTTATTGAAAATTTCTGTTTGAATCTGTTCCCTATTCTCTCTCTCTCTCTCTCTCTCTCTCTCTCTCTCTCTCTCTCTCTCTCTCTCTCTCTCTTGTGTGTGTGTGTGTGTGTGTGTGTGTGTCTCCCTCTCTTTCTTTCTAATTGAAAATAGATTCTTCTCTCATACAATACATCCTGACAACAGCTTCAGTTTCCTTCTCTACCACCAGATTCCCCCATCTCCCTTCTCCTCAGGATCCATTCTCCCTCAGCCTCTATTCAGAAAAAGAGTAGGCTTAGAGACACCAAACATGACAAAACAAAATACAATAAGTCAAAGCAAAACCCCTCAACCTGGGCAAGGTGACCCATTTTGAGTGACTATAATCCAAAAATATAGATTTAGGTTCCCAGAAATTCCATGTTCCAATGCGGAGGCTGTTTCAGAGAGTTTAAAATTTAGTTTTTAACTTACCTATCTTCCATGTTTCCCTTGACCAATTTCAAATGTATTGGTTTCTTTACTTTAATGTTATTGTTATATATTTGTATACATGTATACATATATACATGTGTATGTACATATGTGCATATTTTAATATATGTACATATATACACAAATACCACTTATTGAGTCTGTTTTGTGTTGCTTTTAAGTACATGACCTCAGGGCTGACTACTTAGTACTGGATAATTTAAGGTGTTTTTGCTAGTAGAGGCCCGTTTTCCTTCCCTCAGCATCCTTACATTTACCTGTAGCTTTATGTCTAGGGTCCAATCTTCATGAAGTTTCTATTTTTTATGTTAACATATTTATTGGTATTTTTCTTGTTCAGGTCTTGTTTAAGCAACTACACTGTAGGAGACACAATCTCATAGCACATTTTTTGGTTCTCTGGCATTTTCCCTTTTTGCCCCCTCCTTTGCAATGGTTTGTGATCTGTATCACTCCATATTTGAAGAAAACTCAAGTAAGTGTCTACAACTGTCTTCAGGATTTTGTTTTGTTTCATTGGATACACATAAGATAAAAATCTCATCAAGACTATCAATAATCATTCAAGTTTAAATATACATATATTCTACATTTATTGAACTATTTTAAATTTAGAATTTTTCAGAACCATTTCTTATCTTGCTCAAACCGATACTGAAGCAAAGATGTAGAGACGAAACATTTGCCTTACTCAAGATAAAAGAGTGAATAAGAAACTCAGACTATTATTCCCTTTTTCAACGGACATATGTACAGGCTTGTAGTCCTAAGACTATTTTTTTCTGATTCATAAAATGTGGTTTGATGTGAAAAGCAAATACACTAACACACAAAAGTGGATACAGTACAAAAACGAGTATGATTTTAGTATGAAGTTAGGGACGACCCACTGTATATGTGCTCTTCATGACAAAATACAGAATTCTAGAGATACATGGAAGAAATACCAATGAGTATTATCAATGAAGGAATGTGATTTTGATTCTGTATCATTATATATTATATATTATATATCATTATATCACTTACCCTCTTTTACTCCAGCTTTTCTAACACACTTAATGTAGATTTCTTCCCAAATAGCTCTGGGTATTATAAATCCTTCTTAGCTTTCTTTACTTGTATATCCAAGAACAAATGTACAGGATAGTACTTTTGGGATTTAATGCTTAGAATTCTTTAAAAAAAATAGACTTCAAGAACAAAAGTAATCTATACTGGATGAGATAAATCAATGCATTTTTCAGGCTGTTTGGACATGGTTGACACAGAAGTGCACACATAGCTGACTTTTTTAAAATTATCACTCCTTCTTTAGCTTTAGAAGGTTGTAACAACGGCATTATAATTACAGTATTTCATTTCCTCCTTACATGAATTGGATCTACAAAAATTGTCACTGAAAGTCTTCTAGGTTTCTGAAGAATCTGGTTTGCTCACCTCCTACTTATTCTCTTCCTTTCATAGCATAGTCTCTACTGTAACACTCTTTTACTGCTCAGGATGAACTGGTCTTTTTTTTTTTTTTTTCCAATTGAGGAAAGTCTAAGAAGTCAATGCATTGCAATAAAATAGATGATTGGGAAGCTAATGAAAACCATAGCAAGTACCTATGATTCTGATATTCTCTTGTTTCTTTTTTTGCAATATATTTTTCTTTTTTAATTAATCATTCCATTAGTTTACATCTCAAATGATATCCCACTTCTTGGTTACCCCTCCACAAGCCCCTCATCCCACAACCTTCCTCTCCTCCCTCCCCTTTGCCTCTATGATGGTGCTCCTCCCACCCATCCTCTCCTGCCTACCCCTCCAGCATTTTTCTACATTGGGGCATCAAACTTCCACAAGACCAAGGGCCTACCCTCCGACTGACTTTAGACAAGACCATCCTCTGCTATGTATGTATCTGGAGCCACGCATTCCTCCCTGTCCACTCCTTGGTTGGTGGTCTAGTTTCTGGGAGCACTGGGTGGTCCTGCCAGCTGATGCCGTTCTTCCTATGGGGTTGCAATCCTCCTCAGTTCCTCCAGTTCTTCCACCAACTCCTCTGCGAGGGTCCCTGAACTCAGTCTGATGGTTGGCTCCAAGCATCCCCATCTGCATTGGTCAGTTACTGGCTGAATCTCCCAAAGAGAAGCTACACCAGGTTCCTGTCAACAAGTGCCTCCTGACAACAACACCAGTGTTGGGTATGGTGTCTACAGATATAATGAATCCTCATGTGGGGCAGTTCCTGGATGGCCCTTCCTTCAGTCTCTGTTCCATTTTTTGTCTCTGTTCTTTCTTTGGACAGGAACATTTCTGGGTTAAAAACTTTGAGATGGGTGTGTGGCCCCCTCCCTTGACCGAGGGCCATGTCATTTCTACAGGTTCTGTCTCCCCTTCTCTGCTAAAATCATCCCGGTTGGGTCCTGGAAGCTTCTCTTTTCCCTGAATCCTAGGACCCTCCAGTGGCTTTCCCCATTTCCTCATCCCCTCCATCCCCTGCTACATATTGTTATTCGATTTCCTGACCTTCTGTACCTCTCTCCTGTTCCTTCCAGTACCTGATACTGCTCTCTCTATTTTCCCCCTCCTTTCTCCCTCACAAGTTCCCCCTCCCACCACCTTCCCACTATCATCTTGTTCCTCCCTCATTGTAGGACTGAAGCATCCACACCCTGATCTTGCTTCCTCCTAAGCTCATGGTCTGTGGGTTGTAGCCTGGGCACTGTGAGTTTTTGAACTAATATCCACTTATCAGTAAGTGCATACCATGTGTGTTCTATTGTGTATGGGTTACTTCACTCAGAATGATATTTTCAAGTTTGATCCACTTGCCTGCGAATTTCATGAAGTCATTGTTTTCAATAGCTGAGTAATACTCCATTGGGTAAATGTACCACATTTTCTATTGAGGGACATTTGGGTTGTTTCCAGCTTCTGGCTATTATAAATAAGGCTTCCCTAAACATAGTGGAGCATGTGTCCTTGTCATATGTTGGAGCCTCTTTTAGGTATATGTCCAGTAGTGGTATAGCTGGGTCTTCAGGTAGAACTATTTCCAATTTTCTGAGGAACTGCCAGAATGATTTCTGGAGTGGTTGTACCAGCTTGCAATCCCACCAGCAATGGAGGAGTGATATTCTGTTTCTTAAAGCGGTAAAATCATCTTAGGTAATTTCTATCATCTTTTCTGCTACTTATTAAATAAAGGGTACATGTTTTAATGTGTTTATACCACATTCTATATAGAAAAATATTGCTCTAATTAACTGAACTCATAGCTTTATTCAATAAAGGGTATTTTACAGAAATCATGTAGTTTTAAAATAGTACTTAATGTTTATTTAACTGCTTAAAACAAACAAAAAGTGATTCTGTTTATGTTTTCTTTAAGAAGAAAAAGTTAGCTTTTTAATGTACTCATGATCCCTCTGTGACACTATATTCCAACTGAGAAATGGGACAAACAGAAAACACTTTTATGATTTTTTTATGTGGATGGAGAACTATAAGCATATCTTCTCTTCAGTTCATAATTTTTCAAATCTTTGATCCCCTCCTGATGGGACACTTCTCAACTCTTATCTTAGATCATTACACAAGTGGGTATTAACAGAGGGAAAAATTACATAAATTATTTAGAAAGCTTAAATGCTTTGCACATTTCTATGGGAAGTCATCTTTCATCAGTATCCTTATTCTTTGTGTATAAAATGCCAATGTTTACTAACTCTGAAAAAAATGAATTATATTCTTCTGCCAAAGTTACTGGAAAAGTTACATACCTATTATTTGCAACTTATAATAAGGTACATATTTCCTGAAATAATGTGTCTCTAAATGTTGTATGTGAGTGGTACTTACACACTATTTAATTCTACTATAGCAATTTCTTTCATACAATGTAAATAACTTGAACCAAAATTATTAAATTGCTTTTAAACAATAAAATTTTATACAAGTAGACAGTGCTAGTACTTCTCTAGTTTATTTATGTGTTAGGTAAACTGTTTTCTGTATTTTGTGATATTTCTCATTTTTAAAAATCATTAGTATTGGAATAAAATTTCCACATACTCTAAACTGTGATAGTTAGAAGGACTATGAGAGAATCATTTAGAATCTTTGAATAGCAAAAACTAAAGTCTATGTTTATTTGTCAAAGTTCTTAGAGTGTTAGGAGAGTAATGTGATTTTATACTTACTTATCAGAAGAATACAGTAAAATATTAAAGAAAGGGCCCAGAGCAAGACAAACTCAAACACAACTTTATTTCTTCACATTCCTTTGTTGATTGATTGCATAGTCTTTTTTCCCCACTGGTATTAGTTATGGACTTTAAAGATGTGAGATATATATATATATATATATATATATATATATATATATATATATATTCAGTTTGGTGTTAAGTAGACAAAGTGTTAGATTCCAGCATTAAAGATGATGGTTAAAAGATAATCTATATATATTTTTTGGTTTCAGATCTTACAAGGAAAGTCTATCTTAACAAAAGGCTTGCTTACTTGATGATGATAATCAGTTTTCTTATGTACTACTAAAAGTCATTCATTGGCTAAATTCCTATAAGCTTCTGAGGTGATTGTCTATACTGCTGCTTCTTGTCTTTTGCTGACGTCTTGGGTTGTATTCTTGTCTCATCCTGCTTAATATTCAAAACCATAGTAAGATCTCAGTAGCTAGACATCAGTGAAGTCCTATAACACAACATTAAGTGAAATATTTCAGAGAACCAAGAATGGAGGAACTCCTTATTTTTTGTTCCAGAATAATGACACAAACAAAAATGATTGGGTCTTCCTCTTTAGGTAAAATAAATCCCTGATAGTAAGGTGTAGTGTGATACTCAAAGATGAATAGGCAGTGGGTTTTATACTGGGAGGCTTACGTAGAATATGTGAGAACATAACTTTGAATAACTTGTAGATTTCCTATTGACCTAGAGTTTACAAAAGGTGCTCAAGTATAACTCAACTTGGATTATCAATATGGCCCCCTCCTCTTTGCCAGTATGAGGGTGCTTCTGCACCCACTCACCCACTCACCCACTCCTCCCTCACTGCTATTGCTTTCTTTTCAGGAATTGCACTTGGTCATTGTTGGCCATATTGAAATACTAACAGAGGTACATTTGACTTTCTTACTTATGGGATTGAAACTGCTTTTGAATTATTAATGACTCTGACTCTGATGCCCTGAAAGAGACTCTTCAAAGTACTTCCTATTTTATATATATATATATATATATATATATATATATATATATATATATATAATATATATATATATATATAAAATTATATACATATAATTATATACATATAATATATATACATATATATATACATATAATAATATGTATATATATATATGTATATATATATTATATGTATATAATTATATACATATAATATATATATATGCATGCATATAAGCTTTCCTTTTGTATTTCTTAAAGTTTTAATTATCCTCTACTTATTCTGTGACCTCACATATATAAATTTTGTGTCTTCATTTATTGCAGGTAAATCCATTGTTTAATTTTAAATCACTTAATTTCATATAAAACATAAATATTATGCATAGAACTAAGTGTATTTCTATTATAACTTTTACAATTATTCTAAAAGTTGTAGAAATAGGTTCATTATTTATGAAACAACTTACCAATTTGAAAATTCTATGTTATTTTTGAAGGAAAATATTACAAACCTGTTATATCTTCCCAGGGAAGAGAACTCCAACTGGTTTTCCAGTGCCAAATGATCAGCACTAAAAATATACATACAAATAACTTTAAAATGACAGAACAAGTTATATTTAGGAATATATCTTTATATAAGTATACATATATGCACACAATCATAGTTGTTTTGAAGGACAGCCATAAATTTGAAGGAAAGTAGGGAGAGAGTATATTGAAAGATTTGGAAGAAGAAAGAAGGGAGAAATGTCATTTTTATATTATAATCTCAAAAACTTAAAAAAGCATATGTATATACATAACAAAATAATACAATCAAAATTTTGAGAATTCCAGGAATAGTTGTCCTTAGTCTTTTAGAACTAGGACTATTCTTTAAAATGTTTATGAATATGGCAGAACACATTTCTTAGTGTTTGACAAACCGATGACAGATCATTTTATATCACCAAGAGTATTGGACATCGGTAGGGCCTGTGGGACAGTGCGTGCTACCAGATAGGCATAAGAACTAGTAAAGTTGAGTGAGCTCAAACTGAGGACCACAGGCACTCAGTCAGGTAGCATATCTCCTGGAGTGGAGTTCTTCTCCATGGTAATGAGGTATCTAGATGGCCTTGAGCCTTCAGCCAATGACCTTCCCTTCCTAAGTATTCTCATGCCTTTCCCTCAAGAGCTTCATAATTCACCTTGAGTAAAGTGTATGTGTTCACATCCACCCCCATAAAGGGATATGAACAATCAAGGATCTTCTCAGAGAGCTGCTTCACTAGAAACTGCCACAGGGAAGGACTCTGTCTAAAAGGCCTTGCCTAAGACTCTTGAAGAGGGTCTTCATTTTCTTCGGCCCCTCGGGTACTAGGTACTTGCTCCAGTCAGACTAGATCATGCTGAACTCATGCTTTGCCTTTCCCTTCCTGGCTGGCATGCTGAGGCCCAAGGGGAAACATGGACCTCAGATTCCTGGCTTTCTCTCCAGGTGATACACCAGAGGAGCCTGGGTACCCAGAGAGGAGACCTGGAACCACAATGCTTGTTCCAGACCTTATTTTTCCTCTTCATTCTGTCATATACCAATGTTTGACTACCCATAGGGAAACATGATCTGTGGACTTCCCATTCCCGCCTTTGCACTGACTTCTCTTGTCCAACATGCAGGCAGCATCCAGACATCTCCAGCAGATAGACAAAACGCAGTGACATTCTACTTTTTAAAAAATCTACTTTTCCCCTCAATTATCTGGTAAGAAAGCACACATTTGGAAGGTTTGTTACAGTAGGCATATAAGAAATGCCTCTAGCATGTTTGCAAACTGTAATGTGGATGCATTTTCTTCTAGCACATCTGGTCTTTTGCAGTTATTGCAGGTACACAACCTGATGTAAGTCCAGTCAGGAGCAAATAGTTTGGTTATATAGTTTAAGGAAGTAGACCCAAGAGTATCTTCCTGGTGTCCAAACTACCCAAACATCTCACCAAATTTGCTGAGCATCTGTTTAAGAAGGAAGCAGCACATGAAAGAACAGAGCAGCATTGTTTCCCATCTGGTCCCTCAACTCCCACCTGCCATGCTGTCTGAACACAGCAAACACTCTCTCTGTAACACTCCAGCAGTGATTCACCTCCCATCTTCTTACCCTGGAACTCCCCCTTTCTCTCCACCTATTACGGTTCTACATCAGCCTCTAAAGTTCAGCTTTGAGGCCCTTCTTGCATAAAACTTTATCACCAACTCAATTTGAGAGTCTCTGTCTTCTCTCTAAACAGTGAAAAGGTTGTTTTGTCTTGTAACATCTACTTTATTGTATGTTTGGGATTTCTAAAGTTCTTTCCTTTTTCTTTTTCTCTTCTCTAATTTCCCATACTTTTCTTGCCCCATTCATCTTTCATGTGGCTTCTAGAACGATCCTTCTGAGTACAGCTTTTCTGCTTAAAGACCTTTCATACTTCTTTATAGCTAATTTTGTCTTATGAAGCCACATCGTGCTTCTTTAAGGCCTGTGCAGGTTTTTCTTTTTTCTTTTCTTTTCTTTTCTTTACTTTTCTTTTCTTTTCTTTTCCTTTCCTTTCTTTCTTTCTTTCCCCTCCCCTCCCCTCCCCTCCCCTCCCCTCCCCTCCCCTCCCCTCCCCTCCCCTCCCCTCCCCTCCCCTCCCCTCCCTCCTCTCCCCTCCCCTCCTCTCCCCTTCCTTTCTCTCCCCTTCCTTTCTCTTCTCTTCTTTTTTCTCTTTCCTTTCCTTTCTATTGCTTTTATTTTTCTCTTTTTCCTTTCCTTTTCTTTTTTTTCTCTTTTATTTTTTCCCTTTTCTTTCTCTTATCTTTCTTTCTTATCTTTCTTCTCTGCCTATGTTGCCTTGATTTTCTTTGACTGTCCCTTTGCTTGGTTGAATCATTGCTATTTTTTATTGTCTGTCCTATGTGTTATGTCCTCTTTATTCTTACTGTGACTTTATTATCAAAATATGATTTTTCTCAGAGTAATCTCACAGCCTTCTTTCTTTCTTACTTTCCTATGGTGATAATTTCAACTTGAATTTAAATCTACCTTTTGGTGGATTACATTTTGTGTTTTCCATGTTGCCTTAGTCACTGGCCATAAATACTTTTCCAGTGGGTTTCCTAACCCCTGGATGAGGAGTGAGGATAGTGCGGGCTGAAAGTTCTCCAGGTTGCCTTTATGTAAAGACCTTTTGTATTGATTGTTTTCTATAAGATATATACTATTTATACCCATTTAACAGATGGAGAAACTAACAGAATTGTGAGTTAATAAGTTCCTTTGTTTTTGAGGTTTCTCTCTGTGGCTCTGTCTGTTCTAGAACTCACTATGTAAACTAGGCTAGCCTCGACTTCAGAGATCCACCTATCTCTGCCCCTATGTGTTAGAATTAAAGAGATGTGCCACCATGCCTGGCTTAAATTTTTTTAACTTGATTTGTTTGTTTTTCCATTTTTGAGACAGGGTCTTGTAAACCAGACTCTGAATTGTTAAGAGATGTGTACACATGTTATTGCTATATGGTACAGTGATGATTTTAGTTTAAAGCCTTTTTGGTGTTGTTCTTTTGTTTTTTAGTTTTGGGTTTTTTCTCTATCACTCTACCTCATGTAATAATTGAACACTTATACTTGATTTGGCTTCTATTTCTGAGGCCTGTTCTAAAAATTAGTTTACTTTTCATCTGTCTCTATTTCTGCTTCTACTTTCACTGTTCTTTTGTTTACGATCCCAAAAAAGGCTAGTAAGAAATGTCAACATAGTATAGATAGCATTACTGTGGAGCCAAGGAATCCTGCAGATGTGCCATGCTTATACTTATGATCATCTTATTATCACAGAGCCAAGAACTGGTAAAATTCAAGCTGAACAATGAGGATATTGAAATATAATTTGAGGACAAATATAATACTATCACAACAGGAATAACTTACTTTTAATAATTATTTGAACTTAAACTTTAGATTATGTAAGCATTAGTTTCCTAAACAATATAGGATCATTTGTAGCCTATCACACTATAACGAAATAATATTTTAAAGTCTTCATGTGGCAAATCCTTTAACGGTGATATTTCTATGTCATATTTTGTTAACCACAAAATTATTACTGGTGGTTTTGACTAATGAAAAATGCAAGAACGAACACAAATTCAGAGAAATACAAAATTATTTGAATTTAAGTCTTAGAAGTAATCTCATATTAAGTAATTATAAAGGTCTTAAAAGTTTTGAGGAACATTTATGTTATTTGCTAAAATATTCTAAGTATAACACCTTTACACATTTTCAAACTTCATGAGCTGTTTAAAAAAGCTTTCATTCTCTTAAGTGCACCCATGAATTTTTTTAAATACAGACAAGGCAAAAACATGAAAGATGAGAATAAATTGCAGTGTAAATACAGATAAATATGGAAACAGCTGTAGCTGAGTAGTTAAGAAATTGGCTTGAGAAATAAAACCTCTGTAATTCATACACACACACACACACACACACACACACACACACACACTTTGGATTTATTTATGAAACAGTCTTCTAAACACAGAACCCTGGATTGCAAAAAAGGCAATTAAATAGAGCAGCATGAGGTTGTCAATCACTTCAGCAACTAACAAAAGCATCTACTATCAAAGCAAATAATGTAAACATGCGAAAAGAAAGAAGTCTTTGTATCAAATGTCACCATTTTAATGTTCACTATTTTTGCATGTGTTGGTACTCTATCAGTTGTTTTGATATTTGATATAGAGTTAGCCATTATCATCTCTTTGAGGATTTGACTGTCCTGTGATGCTTTTGAAAAAGGTTGGGACTTTTCTCTTTCTTGTTCTGTTGCTGGTGTTGTACAAATAAATGGGCAGTCACAGCTTATCATCACTTAAAGATGCATGTGCATGCTGCAGTTTACTAAAACATGATTGGCTGCTACATAAATCAATCTGATAGAGATCTGTTCCACGAAGAAAAGATAAATCATTAGCTGGGCTTTTGGAATGTAATTCATTTTAGATAGTGATTATTGATGATTTAATTTTAGCAGTACTTGTACATGTCTGGGCTATTTTATATAAAATGTTAACACAGTCAAGTATATTTATTTTAAAGGTGAGTATAAAGAGACAAATTACAATTTTGCATGCAATACATGTAAATGAAGAGGCATAGTTGAACAGTAAACAAAATTTAACTTATTAAATAAAAAGTAGAGCAGACTCCCAAGGAAGGAAATTTTAAATGATTCCTTATGATAGATATAATGGCACAGAAAAATGTCCCAAAATGTGATTTGAGTTATCAAACTGATAACCAAGGCTTAGGGACCTTTTGGATATTCATTTGTTTTGTATCCTCCATTTCCAGGCTTTCTTTGCCCTTATGTGTACCCTTGCATTTATTTCCATGTAATAGTGCTCAATGGCGTTTTGCCCCAGAAAAGGCCTTGTGTTTTGAAATATACTTATTATTTTTTATTATGAAGGAATCCTTTAATTTTTATTTTTTATTTTTTTGAAGGAGTCCTTTAAAAAGAGGAACATTAGTTCAGTGGTGCTAACATCAACACCTCAAGGTGATCATGTCATGAGGTTGAGAAATTATCCTGAGTATTGGAACTGTTGGGTTGTGCATAGTTTCAAAGATATCTTGGCTTTGCCCTGTGCTCCATTTGCTACAGAATGCTAGGCTATCACTGGAAAATCTGTACACGAAGAATGAAGTTTATTAGAAAGTTTCCAAGGGACATTATTGTCCTTGTTGAGTGAAGTGGCTTGAAGTGAGAGGGAACTGGGTCATCTAACTGTATATGATCATCAATCTAGCTTCTCTGAAATGTCCTTGATTTCATGACTGAAGTATTCCAGTTTGGGTCAGAGATGAAAGCTGTCAGCAACTTAAATCTTCGTCCTTAGTCTTTCTTCCATGGAGTCCTGCTCTGCATAAATTGAACGAATACTTTAACTATAGTGGTTTTTAGGGACCCAATTATCACCCTGTATGAATGCATACATATTAAAGTCCTGCAGGACAGGTCTTGGAAAAGTACTAAAGCTGGGTCCTAGGATTTTTTTTTTCAAGGTTTCCCGTCCTTCAGCTAACAGTCATGCTGGTCTCATACCCCACACTCCATTCACACCTCCACATCAACTTTTAGCCTTTGAAAGACAAGTGCTCTTTGACAGAGAAATCATCCAGTAATAATCCTGGTTGCTGGATAATTCGGCCTTCTTCTTGTGTTCTGCCTATGCTCAGCTGTGCAGCATTAGGCCTGAATAAAGTCCCACCAGCACTGTGCTCTAATTCTTGTCTTTTCCCTGTACACTCATGACTTGGCTCTGCATATATTTCCTTTTATTTTGAGGATGCTCAAGGCACAGTGACCTCTTTTACCTCATAGACTCATCCCTGAAACAGAGTCTAAGTGGGTACTGCTATATGAAAATTAATGATAGGGGCAATAAACAGATTAGCTTTTATTGTGAAGAGGGAAGTTTGTGATATGGGAGAGGACAGCTGTGTTACAGGAGACAAAGGGTTATTTCCCTTGTTGGTCATGTGCACTTCTAGAAACATATATATTCCCCTCTGTGGGGGTCACAGAGGATTTGATCTTGATTCCAGGCGAGAGAGAAGTGAGCTAGGACAATGTGAGATGTGAAGTGTATATGTGTATATATACGCACTTATGTGTGTCTCCGTATATTAAGACAGGAACCCCAATGAAGATGTTCATATTCTCTGGAAATCTTGTAAAAAAGTTTTTCTTTTTTTCCCTATCATCCTCACGCGTTGAGCAGAGCTTTGCTGAAGATTTTGTCTGCTGGTATACTGTGGGGGGGACTGAGATGAGCCTGTGTCTCATTTAGCACAGGTTAGCATGAGGGCATCAGAAATGGCTTCTGAAGTTGGGCTGAGGCAAGAATGTGGTGTGATTAGAGAGATAGCTCAGAGACAAATGCCTAGGGATAGCCAAGATATCACCTAGCACAGGTTTCAGTGTATATAAGCAATGATTGGGATTCTCACAGATATCATACGACAAGAAATTGTTGAGAAAAAAAAAAAAAAAAGAGGCAAGTCTGTCAGGGTGGAGTCTCAGGACTATTGTTGTATAGTCATTAAAGGGAAGGGTGACCCCTGGAGGCCAGAACAGCCTACAGCATGATCTGGCTTCAGTCACAGATTCCTTTAGGATTCATTCCCCAGTAAATTTAAAAAAAAAAAAAAAATGCCTATCCCCTCCCCAAATGCCAGCTAAGCATTTTGGAAATGCATTATTTTATTAGAGCAGCTTATTGAATTAATGTACAGTTATAGCTAAAGGAATAAATGCAGAGTTAGCAATGGGTAGCCTGCCAGGCACCACCTGCTCCCTGATGTTCGTGAGCCAGAGACTCAACAGCCTTTGCTTTGCCTGAAGACAGGTTCCCAGCAGCAGAGCTTCCCTCGCATTCCCTCTGACACTTGTCCACCCAAAGTGTTGTCTGTGTTTGCTAGAGCTGCACATTTTCTAGAGCTTTATTTGTTTGTTTACTAGATTTAAAGTTTAACAAATCAACCTCTTATCATTTGTACTTATTATATATGTTAGCTCTACCATTAAACCTTTGGGAAGAAATTCAGGTCTGTGGACAGATCGAAGAACCAGAAAATTTTGTTTTCTCTGTGTTCTTCAATTTGGTAAAGTGTTGTGATGATGCTAGAACATTGGTGTGCAGGATAGCGGCTCTAGTACAAGTCTAAAATGCATGTGTCCTTTTCAAGGATTATTAGGGTTTCATGAATGCAAAGAGAGCTTTTGTGTCTTTAAATACTATTTATGATTCCCAACTGCCTTGCATATATACTTTCTGTTCAGAAGTAGATCTCTTCTCTATTGACTTCTACCTTCTCTCTTTTATTTAACTTTTAACTTAAATAATATGGAAAATAATATATTTATTATAGAATTTCTATTGTCAATGTTTTCTTAAAGACAAATATTCAAAAATATAATTTTACTCCTTTTGATTAGAGTAACTGGGACATCTCACTAAATGAAATAAATAATACTTAGGCCATTAGTCTTTTAGAAACATAAAAATATTATTTTAAAGCACTAGTTCAGGATATTTGTCTAGGCATTAAATGTTAAGATAGTGCTGGTTCTCTTGAGTCAGTGAAAATGACAAACGTTTTAAAAGTGATGTCTTACAGATTTGTTAAAATTGAACAAACAAACAAAAAGCCTGAGAGAGGAAACAGCATTCTCAGAGTAAATGGAAAAATGCTGACCTTCTTAGATTTAACTGCTGAAAGACAAGCTGCTCTAAGACTTAGGGGTCATCGTGAGAAACAAACAAGATAATGAAAGAAAGAAAACAAGTACAGAAACATTCATAAGTGAGATATATTATGAAGATAAGTATAAATATATTGACTTTAACAAAAAGGAAATGAGTTGTTTTTGTAAAAATATGCAATAGGAATAAGAGTAAAGAAAACAATTCAGAAAAACTGAACTCAAAACTATTTTAGAAAAAAAGTGTTAGCATATATTTAGAGCCAAGAAATGAGTCATTTTATCTTCATATGGCTTTGGTTTCTGGAAGGGCAAAGGTCAAAGCTCCTTTGTTTTGTATGAACTGGTCACCCCTCTGAAGTGTAACATGATAGGGGGCAGGGGCTCTAGTGCAGGCAGCCTTTCTCAGACACCCACTGCTGCAAAGCAGTACTATCAGCAGCAGACTGGAGAGTTGGCTTCAGGAAGAGGCTTCCCTGGCTTTTACAATCTCACAGTCTTACATTCTAGACCTGGACAATGCTGATATCAATGGTTGAGTTAATGTGGAGGCAGAAATGGTCCGGGCTGTAGGCAACCACAGGCAACCCAGGACTTGTGTGTGTTGGGGCAATGATCTTAAAGGAGAACCCCAAATTGGCTGTGTAATACCAAATGGTCAGTCCTGGGTCATGTACATATATGAACTAAGCAAATTTTATTTATGTACATAGAAACAGTTAAGTAAAAAAAAATTTGAGACAAAGGGCAAGCAGGGAAAGGTGCTTCCAATGCATCCATGGAGGGGCTACATGCTTTCCTGACTTTAGGCATATAGAGAGTAGGATTCAGAAACAGGTCACTACTTTCCTATGTCCATATGTTTATCATAAGTGACTGCCTGACAGCGAAACAGTTTATAGTCCCTTTCACATCTAGGCACTAAACACAGAATTATGAAGTTTACACATTACCGTAGTATAAATGATGTTTTGTGTTAAGTCTAGAAGAATGCTTTTGCTTGACAATGTGTATGTTCAAGTAAGAAAGGGTGGGGACATTTAAGGATGGCTGGAGTAGTTGCAGGTTCAAGGTGAGTCAGCAAAGATGGTTGATACAACTTCCCTGAACATATGCTCAGGAAAAACAGGGAAACCTTTCTAAGGTCAGAAACTTCTGCTTTATGCCATTTGGAATTTGGAGATAAGGCTCTCAGCTGCTATGTGTATGTGTCTACACATCATAAAGACATTTTCATATTTCTAGAGTATTTTTCTGAATTGATCTCAATTTTGAGGACTGACAATAACCTTATTGTCCCCCAGTGTTATTTTAAGACTGAGTAGCAGGTCTTGTCTAGCTAGCTAGTTTATTCTAGTAAGACTTTGCCTCTATTTCCTGGAGCACAGGAATCAGATGTGGGCCATCATGGTCACCCAGCATTTATTTGGGCTCTGAAGATTTGAATTCCATTCTCACATAAGAAGTGATTTTTCCACTTGTTATCTGCCCAGCCCATTTTCTTTAATGAAAGTTTACAAATAGAGTGCTGTCCCAGGTGCACCTGGGGTGAATTAGACATTTCTATTGGCAGTGTGGGAAGATCCTCATTCAGAGAGACTCTGATGCTGTGTCCATGGCTTCAACAAGTGATTCATTATATATCTCTAAAATTTCTTTTCCAATTGTGAGAAATACAACTGTAGTATGCCCTATGTGATCATCAAAAACATGATTCATGTTAACAATTATCATCTGGCACTGTGGTACATATCTATAATTCTGGGATCAGAAGCTGAGGACAGTGAATTGTCCTCACAGGAGGCAAAGGGAAGGAGGCAACTGGGTGAGAGAGGGGAAAGGAAGGGAAAGGGGGTAGGATCAGGTGTTGGAAGAGACAGGAGAAAAGTCAAAATGGCCAGGAGAATAAATGAAAACCTGCAGCTGCCAGGGTATGTGCATGAGAGAATCTCTAGGAAGTTCCAGAGACCTGGGATGGGGGAGGCCACAAGTAGTCAATGCGGGCAACTTTAGTCAGGATGTCTAACAGTGGGGACATGAAACCTGAAGATGCCGCCTCCTGTAGGTAGGCAGGACCCCCAGTGGAGGATAAGGACACCAACCCACCTATAAACATTTGACCCCAAATTTGTCCTGTCTAAAAGAAAAGCAGGGACAAAGATGGAGCAGAGACTGAAGGAATGTCCAACCAATAACCAGCCCAACTTGAAACTTATTGCATAATCAAGCACCAATCATTGACATTATTAATGATACTGTCATGTTTTCAGACAGGAGCCAACATAACTGACTTATGAAATACTTTACCCAATAGCTGACTGGATGATACAGATACAGCCAAACATTGGACAGAGGTCAGGGACTTTTATGGAAGAGTTGGGGGAAGAATTGAAGGCTCTAAAGGGGATAAGAACCATGCGGAAAAACCAACAGAGTCAACTAATCTGAACATCTGGGAGCTTTCAGAGACTGAGCCAACAACTAAAGAAGCCTCCCAGGACATATGTAGCAGAAGTGCAGCTCAGTTTTCATGTGGGTTCTCCAGCAACTGTAGGGAGACTCTCCCTAAAGCTGTAGCCTGACTTTGGTTTCCTTCCCCCAAGAGGGTTGCCTTATCTGGCCTCAGAGGGAAAGGATGAGCCTGATCTGGAAAAGACTTGCTGTACCAGGGTCGGGTGACAGCCACGGGAGACCCAACCGTCTCAGAGAAGAGGAAGGAAGATGGGAGGAGGGTCACTGAAAGGAGGGATTGAGGTCCCTCCAGTGCTTGGGATGTAAATTATTTAATTAATTAATTAACTTATTAAAAATAAATAAATTTTAAGTTTGCATGGGTTACATAATGAGACCCTGTCTCCGAAACAAACCCAAAAATTATCCATAGTCTTGAAATACCACGTGAAATTAAAAAATCATCTGATAGACATTGAAACAACGTCTATATATTCAACTCTTTTGCGTTACTGAGGCAAGGGAAGTTTCATTTAGTACAGTTTAGAAGCCATAACCTAGAGAGTAAGACGACAGAACCAGCTTAGTCAGTGGTAGCACTGGCTTGCAGCTTGACTTTTTAACTTGCCAGATCATGAGGCAGAAACGGACCCAGAAGCAAGGTTGACAATCAATCACTTTCAGTGATTACTCGCAAATTTCCATAGCTCCCCCCAACAACACTGCCAGGTGAGCAATGTTCCAATACAGGAGACTACATGATTCCGTTCTTGATGATTCCACTTTAGCACTTTTAATAAATACCTGTTTACAAATTGGAAATGCTGACATTTCCACAAGTTTTTCTTCCAGCATTTTCTTATATATATGCTCTGCTATGTGGCTGAATTCAGATTTAGTCCATTCAGGTATTTTTACCCCTATAAACTATTAAACAAATGAAGTGAGTGGCAAAAACTCAGGCTTTAATGCAGGGCAATAAGTGAGTAACCAGAAACATATTTTTAGCTTTAACTAAAAGAAAAACACATGTGTAAAGGTGCAAAGATCAGCAAAAAGATAGGTTCAATGGTCATCTGATACAAAAAGATATCAGCTGCTTGGATAATGTTCTCTATAATTTAAAGAGTTATTAAAAACAGCCTGAATTTTCAAGTGATAATCACAAACTTTAAACAGCCTACCCTGCCTCAGAGTGTACAGTGCCCTTGCCAGGAAGGGGAGGCAGTAAGTGTGTGATGCTTACCTGACACAGCCATCCCTGCATGTGCTGCGGGAAGAACCTTTCCTTCCAAATATGGACTAAAGTTCATGGCATTGCTAGTGAGAAAACTTCCAACTGTATAGATGAAGCTTCTTCCAGGAGAAAAGATGATAACGCATAGCTTAGCCAGCATGGAGAGAAGAGTAAAAATCTGGATGCACACATGCTCAAACTATGCCGATGCCTACAGCAGGGAGATATTGAGTTAAAAGCACTGGGAAAATAGACTAAATGCCAAAAGAAGTAAAATAGTTATATTTTGTGATTTTTTACAATCTGTATTTTATAAATATTTGCATGCCATTTCTTATTCCAGCATATAGAAATGTCAAATTTTACTAATTTAAGCCTCCATTAGCAAAGCATCAGACTATTTTCCTTTAACTCTCATACAGATCATTTAATTGAATATAAACTTTGTGCATATTCATGGCAATTTCCATACATTTATTTTAATAAATGAACTTACAGGTCAAATACGCCACTGCAGGGATTTCTCTCAGATTGTCATTTGTTCTACAACATTCCTACGTCATATATGAAGTCAGTGTTGTTTCTAGTTCATTGGGTGTAATCATTTAGGGGTTTTATTTCTCCTAATAGTAAAATCCTTCTCATTGAGAAAAATGTGTGAATTTACTCAACTCATTTCTCCCATGTTATATATTTACATTAAATCATTTTCTTTAAACATCTTATATTAACACTTTATTTATGTAATATGTGCTCTAAAGGTTCTTATTTTGTCTTAATGAACTATGCCTCTAAATTTTTACAATTTAACTTGAACAGCACTTTTAATACTTCCTTAGAATTAATTTTGGTGAATAATATTTAAAAAAAAAAGCACTATTTTTCTACTGTGTTAAAAAAAGTGTTTTCTTTAAAGTCATCATTTTTGGAAGCTAATCACAAGCTCTGATACTCAGAACATACTTGTAACTTTTATCTGAAATTGTCTTCAATGCCAACAGAAACTTACAAAGCCGCATAAACACACCACGCTGGGATTCATAAGTGTGCTTTGATTTTATCAGAAGTGGAAAGAATCCCCTTGATCACTTGGCTGAGTTTGCTTTCATTGGCTTTTTGCTCTCTCCAAAAATAGAATCTGACCTCAATTGGCAAAGATGCACCATCTCTAAGAATATTTCAAAGGGTCTGCACCAAAAATATCTGAAAATTCCCAAAAAAGGACTTCTAAAAATATTGTGAGCACTGGAATAAGGTTCTGGTCTCCTAAATGGCTGTGGACAGTGGAAATTTTCAGACTGTTGTATTCATTCTACTTTGACCGTTTATGATTTGTTTCTTATTGTTTAATAAGTAGGAATTTTATATTTTCTTCAATATTAACTTGCTAAGGGACCAATCTTATGTATTAAACATATCTTGTTTGATTTCAAGAAGTGGAAATAAATTAGGGTGAAAATGAAGGAAAAATGGATTTATATAAAACAGCAGTATGCATATATATGTATGTGCATATTTTAACTAGATTAATTCTTGGTGATCTCTCACAAACAAAGAATGAATTTATTGAAATTTTATTTATATATTTGCTCATTCTGGTTCAGTAAGAAGAACAGCAAACTTAAGACAAATATTACTTTATGACAGTTTTCATATATATCTACATTGTAAAATCATACATGGGAAGGAAACTCATTTTCAGTAATATGAAACAGAGAATGACATTTTCTCTTAAAATTTCAAGAAAAAATTTTATTCATAAGTGACTAATTAGTGGACTTACATTATTCTCAGTCTCATAAATTTTCTTTTCATCAATCTATGTAACATTGAATGAGCTCTATACTCTGAGGCTAAGAGAAGGAGTTCCTTCCCTAAACTACAAAAACTGTTTGCTTAATGCTCAAAGCATTAAGAGCCAATTGACCTGACAAGTAAGACTCATTGTGGTTGATATTGCTGGTTCTTCTTCTGATAAAGAAGTATGTTCAGAAGGCAGGGGAGTTGTTTATTCTTCAGGTATAAAAGGAAGAACAACACAATAATTCACTGATATTTCTGACCTAGAACTTAATTCTTATCTAAAATCTCAAACAGATCTTGGCTTTGGGCCAATTTCTCCTTAACCAAGAATGTATCAGGAGCACAAGAAAAATTCTCCTTGATTCCTATGTCATTTCCTAATTCCTGCTCTAACCTACACTTCAACAGTTCCTGTGTGTGTGTGTGTGTGTGTGTGTGTGTGTGTGTGTGTGTGTTGTATGTGTGTGTGTGTGTGTTTGTGTGTATATGAATATCTAAATCTACTCCCTTTCCATTTTCCAACTTTCATCAAGGACTGCTTAGAGCTACAGATTAAGACTAATAATGTATATACAGTTATATGTGCTGGGAAGAGGAATCTCAGTGAAGAATTGCTTCCATCAGATTGGTGTATGTGGGAGCATCACAATTATTGCTAATTTATATAGGTGGGCTGAGCTTACTGTGGGCACTATTATCCATGGTTAGGAAGGCCTGTATTCTGTAAGATAGATAAACGTTTAAGCCAGGGATCCATTCTTCTCTATCTCTTCTTATCTCTTCTTCAGTTTTTGCCTCAAAATTCCTGCCTTGGCTTCCTTCAATAATGGACTGGTATAAGCTAAAATCAGTCTTTCTTCTCTGTTGCTTTTGGTCATAGTGTTTATCATAACAATAGGAAGCAATCTAGAACATTGTGCTATCATATACTGAGTTTTGGGAAAATATTATTCAGACATAACAATAGGTTCAAGGTCAGTTGAGAGGATTAGAGGACATCTATAGTCTGTAAATGATACATCTTTTAGTTGCTACTCTAGAACAAACAGACATTTCCCTGGCATAGCTTATTTAGTATTGTGTGATTCTTGCTCCATGGGAAGCATTTGGTTGGAGGAAGGCAGTAAGAGAGTTCATTAAAATTATCAGACCAGAGCAGGACCCATTCTTGTCTCAGGCCTCCTGTTTTCAGTACTTAAAATCTTAGTGATTCAACTATTCTTGGTTCTTAAATTTAATTAGCAGGTAGATTCTACAGCATGTTCCTCAAGTATTAAGTTTTGCAGGGGACTATAATGGTCAAGGTTAAGTATAAGTATGCAATACATTCTTTTTTTTTTTTTGAAAGAGGAAATTTTCATTTTATTGGATATTTTATTTATCTACATTTCAGATGTCATCCCCTTTACCCATTCCCCCATCCTAATCCCATCCCCCTCCTCTTTTTTTGTTTTTATACCATTTTAATTATATGCAAGTATTAAGATCAGTTCTAGGTTGAGGAACTAGCAATAAAATAAGTGCAAATAGTCAAGGAACAAGCAAGGCAATAAAAAAAGTCCTGTGATCATTCCCGTGATCACTGTTTCTAAAGGCTTATCAGGATGACCAAAATATCTGAGCCTACTTCCCTGTCCTAGCCCAAAGTCATTTTCATGCCTGAAGTCCCTTCTTTGTTCTAACCAAAGATTTAGGTTCCTGCCTGAAATTACTTCATTGTTCTAATGTCAGATTCCTGCCTGAAGCCCATTTTCTGGTCCTTGGCCAATGTTATATTCCTGCCAACCAGCCCCAAAGGCTGTTCATATTCCCCTTTATATTTTATATACAAGACTGAGCCAGTCTTAGGTCATTCTGACAAGACTGCCTTCTTTACTTGTCATGGAATATGCATTATCAAAGGCAATGCACTTCTGTCTTAGGTTGGTATGCAACACATTCTTAAGGTGACCTGGATTCAGAGGTTCTTTGAAAGCCATTCTTTCTAAGTAATTAAAAGACTGTTTTGAGGAAAGGCTTCATTTTCCTTATGCACATACATACAATTATCCTGAAAGAAGTCAAACAGGTTTATTGTAATTCAAAGTAGCATATCTTCCTTTTTTCAGAAATGCCTAGAATTTCTTTAGTAGGAATATAGATATTAAAACTATAATGGGGAGTGGAAGTTCAAACAACATGGCCCAACCTCTGCTTAAACATCCACAGCAACTTGTTCACTAACTTGTTATCATTCATCTATAAATTGACATTTGGAAACACAGACACTGTACTAGATTTCTCAGTGCTTTGATGGGCAAAGTGAAGGCATCAAAAGGAGCACAGAGAATCAGTGTTCCTATATGTATGGGTGATGCAACATTTGAGATGGGGAGAAGGGCTACAGAGGGATCTTGAACACCCAGAACCAGAAAACAGCACTGAAAAGCCACTGGTTCATTTACTTCATCACGGGTAGCCTGAGAGTGTGAGAACCATATAACAATGCCCCAGGACACAGGTGATAAATTAGTAATGAAACTGTGTTTGAAGGACAGATTGTCAAGCTAAACATTTTATCTCTTTTTTGGAAACACATCAGTATCTATTCCTTTTTGAGGTACATACACTTATTTCTTATAAACATCATTTCTCCTGTTGAAGACCATATAAAACAGCCTAATTTCTGTTGTACATAATGTCATAATATTTTAATTGATTATTTAAAGATTTTATTAATATTACATACGCTGTATTTTAGTCATATATACTCTTTCAATTCTCCCTCTAAATTCCCTAGAACTGTCTCCAAAATTATACTTTTTAACCTGATAAGGCCAATTTCCATGGTTCATATATTATGTTGAGCATTTATCAGTCCTCATATATCTAAAAGACTCTTGTCTACTCCAGTCCATTCATACACAAACATAATGCCACCTCTAATAACAAAAATAACAGGAAGCAACAATCATTTTTCCTTAATATCTCTTAATATCAATGAACTGCATTCCCCAATAAAAAGATGTAGACTAACAGACTGGATAAGTAAACAAAACCCAGAATTTTGCTGCATACACAAAATACACTTCAGTGACAAAGACAGACACTACCTCAGAGTAAAAGGATGGAAAACAATTTTCCAAGGAAATGGTCTCAAGAAACAAGCTAGAGTAGCCATTCTAATTTAGAATAAAGTCAACTTTTAACCAAAAGTTATCAAAAATGATAAGGAAGGACATTTCATACTTGTCAAAGGAAAAATCTACCAAGGTGAACTCTCAATTCTGAACATCTATGCTCCAAATGCAAGGTCACGCACATTCATAAAAGAAACTTTACTAAAACTCAAAGCACACATTGCACCTCACACAATAATAGTGGGAGACTTCAACACCCCACTCTCAGCAATGGACAGATCATGGAAACAGAAACTAAACAGAGACACAGTGAAATTAACAGAAGTTATGAACCAAATGGATTTAATAGATATCTATAGAACTTTTTGTCCTAAAACAAAAGAATATACCTTTTTCTCAGCACCTCATGGTACCTCCTCCAAAATAGAAGATATAATTGGTCACAAAACAGGCCAAAACAGATACAAAAAGATTGAGATAATCCCTTGTATCCTATCAGGTCACCACAGACTAAGGCTGGTCTTCA
Organism: Mastomys natalensis; assembly: GCA_021653895.1. Taxonomy (NCBI): domain Eukaryota; kingdom Metazoa; phylum Chordata; class Mammalia; order Rodentia; family Muridae; genus Mastomys; species Mastomys natalensis. The sequence continues at coordinate 948,138 of JAJTUV010000871.1, forward strand.
ATAATAACAAAAACAATGGAAAGCCAACATACATGTAGAAACTGAACAATGCTCTACTCAATGATGTTCAAGGAAGAAATAAAGAATGACTTTTTAGATTTTAATGAAAATGAAGGCTTGTCATACCAAAACTTATGGGACACAATGATAGCAGTGCTAAGAGGAAAAAATCATAGCTCTAAGTGCCTACAAAAAGAAACTGGAGAGAGCATACACTAGCAACTTGACAGCACACCTGAAAGCTCTAGAACAAAAAGAAGCAAATACACCCAAGAGGAGTAGAAGGCAGGAAATAATCAAACTCAGGGGTGAAATCAACCAAGTAGAAACAAAACAAACTATACAAAGTATCAACAAAACCAAGAGCTGATTCTTTGAGAAAATCAACAAGATAGATAAACCCTTAGCCAGACTACCAGAGATACAATTCCAAATTAATAAAATCAGAACTGAAAAGGGAGACCTAACAACAGAAATTGAGGAAATTCAAAAACCATTAGATCCTACTACAAAAGCCTATATTCAACAAAACTGGAAAATCTGGATGAAATGGACAATTTTCTAGACAGATACCAAGTACCAAAGTCAAATCAAGAGAAAAAATGTGGGACAGAAACTGAAGGAGGGGCCGTCTGGAGACTGTTCCACCTGGGTATCCATCCTATGTGCTGTTGCCAAAGGTAAATGCTGATGTGGATGCCAAGAAGTGCAAGCTGACAAGAGCTTGATATAGCTGTCTCCTTAGAGGTGTGCCAGATCCAACAACCATTGACTTGGTCAAGGAGTTCTCAGTGGAGGAGTGAGAGAGAAGACTGATGGAGTTGAAAGGGTTTGTGGCCCCATGGGGAGAGCAACAATACCAATCAACCAGAGTTCCCAAGTTGATTGAAGGCTGGATGCCCCAGTGTGGAGGAATTCGAGGATGGTGAGGTGGAAGTGGGTTGGTGGACGGAATACATCCTTACAGAAGCAGGAGGAAGGGGGATGGCAAAGGGGTTTCTGGGTAGGTGGGGAAAGGGGGAAAGGGGATAATACCTGAAATGTAAATAAAATATCCAATAAAAAATCCCCCCCCAAAAAAAGAATGCTCATGAAGAGTAACATTTTCTTGTAAGCATGCCTTATTCTCAGAAGTTCAGGTAACTGCTCTGGTGGGCAGTACAAGCTTATTGAAAATTTGTTAATGCATTAACTGAATTAATAAGTATATAACATTTTTGAATACCAGTAACTGGTAATGTATAAGGTACTATGCTTTGGTTTTTGTGAATGATAAAGACATTATCTATATAAAAATGAGGGATGGGGCTAGAGAGATAGTAGTTCAGTGGTTAAGGGCATATAATGCTCTTTCTCTGTAGCAAAAGTCAATTCCCAACACCTATATGTGGCTCAAAGCCACCTGTCCCTCGTATGAGTCACAGCTGCCATGAACCCCAGCTATAAAGTATTCATCAGACTCTTCCTGCCTCTTCAGGTATCATGTGCACATATCTCAACACAGATCACACTCATACACACACACACACACACACACACACACACAACTAAAATTAAGATTATATTTTAAAGTTATTGTTTTTTATTGTGTCAAATGAAATGAAACTAGTGTTTAATAACAATTAAAGGTTTTTATATATTGCATCCCCACCAAAAATTGAAAATACTATAGGTGAAGGTGTTTATTCTGCCTTGTCTACGTGAATGTCACTAGATTACCAGTCCTTTCCTCATATGGATTACCTACTGACACAGAGCTGTGTCTCCCTGTTGTTTCCCTATATCAAGAAAGGGTACTGAACCCATCACTATACCAGAAAAAAGCATCTAATAATCACAATTATGATTCAAATTGAATGCAATTTATACACATTCTTTTCTTATGCTAAATTTAAAATATCTCAGGTCAAACATTGCAAGTCAAGGTAGTCATTGGAAGTCGAATGTAAAAATTTAGGGAAAGAGATCTTATAAGAGGCCATAAGACTGCTCCTTCTACCACTATAATCAGGAATATCAACACAGTGGTTACAATTTGAGGAACTTTTATATCTAGAAACAGTATGGTCTTTGTTGGGAAACCCAAGAAATGTTCCTTTGCATATGTTCCTTCTTCTCACTTACCAGAAAGTACAGATGCTTTATTATGTGGAGTGAAGCTGTAATACTTTATCTGCATTTCTTAACAATGTTATTCTGTTTAGTAGGTATGTGTGAATCAAGTGTCCAGTTTTCTTGACTGAGAATGAGACTGCACAGAAGCTGTAGCCTCTGAAGGTGAGCCACAGAGGTGAGCAGTTCGAGTATACTGGCGACTTGACAAATAATTTCAAACTAAAGACAAATTCTGAAGTCACACGATAGATATCTATACCCACAGAGATCTATAGGACTTCACATTTTTGTTCTCTGGCTCTCCTCATTCTCCTCACAGATATGCTAATTAGCACTCCTGCTTTCAATAGTCTTTTACATTTAATGGTTCTTAACTCTACATTTTCAACATTAACCACTCCCTTGAGCTCTAGATCCAATACCAAACTTCAAATTATTATAGATGCCTCTTAGACATTTAAAAGTTCAACATTGATTTTGGAAACACATATCATGTACTGAAACCTCTGCAGCTATGCATCAAAATAAACACTTCTTTGTTTATTTTTCAGATATTTTGTCACAGCAACAAAAATCTATCACTATCACTATAATTATAGATATATCCCATTCTCAATGATAGTTTTGGCTTATTCTTGTTGGCCCAGCATCCTTTTAATACATTCTTCCTCATTTTCTTTTTAATGATGTATTACTAGTAGATAAATTACTCATAGATTCAATAGGATTCTGTTCTGTCTACTTTCTGTAGAACAAAAGTGCCAAGAAAAAACACCCTGTCCCTGGCTTGACCCTGAGACTTGGATATCTGCCCCCACCCCATGACTCAGCATTAAAAGCCAAGTGATACTTCTGGTTTGCACAGTGAAATTTTTTACTAGCTCACTATGATTCAAAACCCTATAAAAGTCCTCCCCTCCATCCAGCCTTATGCTGTCTCCTTTTCCATTAGGAAGCAGCCACCATTCTGTCCTTCTTTCCAGTTAACCTCTTTTGTAAGTGTATTGCATGGAATGAGTGTGTGGTACTCATTGGCTCCGTGTGTTTATAGAAACGTGTGAGACTGATATAAAAAGAACACTCTCTGCCAAAGTGTAAGACAAGGACGTGGTAAGTGACACAGCCAAGTCCTCCTTTCTGACTTTCCCAAAACAAATAATGATAAAAAACAGTGTTTCTCAGAAAGCTATAGAACAAAGTTAACCATAAAATTGACCTTGATTAACACATCTTTCACAGCTTTGTCAGTGTAATTTGATATATTATACAACTCAAATAAGCAATAGACTTTGAGAAATAATTTCATGTCTTAAAGTTCATTTTCTATGAATACATTGTATAGTTATACAGATAAAAGAAAATTTATTATAGAAAATAATTTTAAGCTGTTATAATTTCTGTTATTTTAATATCTTCTTTAGCTTCTAAATTTGTTTTAATATATATGATTGATTAATCATGTGGTTTTCTGAGCTTGTGAGAGAGGGAGGAAGCCCTGAGTGACTGTGTAAGGAGAGAATGAATGAAGTCTTGAGTGAATATGTGTACCTGACTTGAGCACAGCCATGTCAAGACTCAATGCCTCAGATCAATGTGAATAACAAGGCCTTTCCCAGAGTAAGGCTCAGGGAAAGATAAAACCTTCCCTTGGTCTCTGAATGAACTTTTACTAACAAGGGACCAGTGTTTCCAGAAACCACAACTTGTTCCTCTAGATGTTTATAGCCTGAGATTGCTTTCCTACAGGGACTTCCTACCCAGATTAGTGAACCTGCCTTGTTGATTCAGGCATACAAAATAAATGCTGAGTGCCTGGGTTGCTTTTGTTGCATTTTCATCAAAGCTCATCGTCCCTCTGATTCTAGATGTTCTACACGTGTGTTTGTGTGGTGTGTGTGTGTGTGTGTGTGTGTGTGTGTGTGTGTGGTGTCTGTATGTCTGTCCTGCCTTCATTCCTCATCACCCAGCCAGAAAAATCCTTAAAGCATCCAGGTAATAGTACAAGATAGTCAAGTGGAAGATATCACTGCTTTGGTGGTTTGGAATGAGAATGTCCCTCAATATCTCCTGTAATTGAAAGTTTCATTTACACTGGTGAATGGTTAGGAAGGATTAGGAGGGGGAAGTGTTTCATTGGGGGTGGGCTTTAAGGTGTTCTCTCTACTTGTTGCCTGCAGTCAGAATGTAATCCCTTAGCTACTGCTATAGTGGCAAGTCTGCCTGCTGACTTCCATGATCTCTGCTGTAGGTAAGAGACTAGTCCTCTGAATTTGTATATAAGCCTCAGTTAAAAGTATTTGTTTTGTTTTGTTTTATAAGTTGCTTTGGTCATGATGTTTTTTCACAACAATAAGAAGTAACTATGTGAAACTAAGACATATGTCCTGGAGGTCATTTGAAACTCTTGCTATTGGACTATCCAACCTTAATACAAGTAGCTGATTTCTGAATCCACCTTATCAAATACTTAAATATTTCTTTTTACTTCAAAAGAAATGTTTATTCTCTATATTTCTTAGTTGGGAATTCAATTCATCTTCCATACTAGTATCAAAGTGAATTACTCTTCAGTTTTTGAACATTCACAGTTTCCTGCTGAATGATGTTCAAACTTCCAGTCATAGATTTCTACCTAGGCTATATATACCATAGATTATTCCTTACCTCCTCCTTCCGTATAATCTCCACTCTTATCTATGCATCAAGATATATTACGCTAGGTTAACTAGGATAAAAACCAGATTAAATTTCTTAGCCTTTATTTTCTCCATTCTCTGCTTGATTCTCTTAAATATATGGTACAGTCCTCCAACATCTGCTCACTTAGCCTTATTAGGATTGTAAAGTAAGTTTTCTATCTTCCTCTTTAAATTGTAAATTTTATTGGAGGAATGAATCTGTATTTTTCTTCCAAATTGTCACTAGTAGTTCAGTAAATGGTTGTAGATTTTCCTCAAAAAAATCATGTCTCCACTAGCACTGAGCTACTAGGGTTTCAGTCCCAGACATGGTCTCTCTCTTCTTAGGTGGCCTTAAGTCCAATTGCAGGGTTGTTGGTTACTGTCAAGATATGCATGGCATTACTGTACCCTTAGGATTATTGTGCTATGCTGGTAGTAAATGTGGCTCATGTGCATCATAGCTTCTATCGTCGAAGAACTGTTGGATGCTACTGTCTTTTGGAATCCCACATGGTGACTCTTGTATGTACCACGAATGCTAATCCCCATGTTAGGGACTTCCACTTCAATTCCAACTCAAGAGCTCTAGGCACTCTTTCTGAAATGCATGACATCTTCAGTTAAAGGGACTTGTCCTTTCATTTCAGGCTTTATTAAAGTAAGAGTACAGTATATATCTAAATATAAAAAAAATTGTAGATGGTTTGCATAGAAGGTTAAAAACATCTAGGTAAAATTCATTGTGCAGGTAAGATTCTGAAGCTAATGTCATGATTTGTAATGACCAATTGGTTGTTTTTAGAAATTATTTGGGTTATTTTTATTACATGCCTATCATTAAAAATCAAATTATATTGACTGTCTATTTTAGCACAAACCAATAATACTAGGTATTACAGGTTGAGTAGTGAGGCAACACAAAATAATTGCAAGTTCAAAGTCTGTCTGGGTTCCCAGCAAGTTTAAGGCAAGCCTGTGAAATTGATCATTATGCAGACTGAGCAGGTTATTTGAATATAAATATAAATAAATATACATGCATAATATATATATATTATAATATATATGTGTGTGTGTGTGTGTGTGTGTGTGTGTGTGTGTGTGTGTACACTATATTCATGTAATAACAATTAGTGAAGAGACCATAACCTTAAAGGAGACTGGAAAAAATATATGGAAGATTTTTGAAGGGAGGAAATAGAAGAGAGATCCAAATATAATCTCAAACAAAAATATACAAGAAGGTATATGAATGTTGTTTAGCTTTAGATTCGCTTAACATGAATGTGGCCCCGAGTTTGATCCCCAGTGTAAAAATCAAATCTATTGTTTAAACTGATAGTGAACTAGCACAATAATCTAAAGGGCTGGGAGCATATTTTATGTATTTTAAGGTATAAATTACAAAACACATTGAACTTTGTATACCCATCCATCTATTAACTACCAATATCTAAATTTTGTTAATGTCTGCTCATTCCTTATCTTAAATAGAAAAGCTCAACATAAATGCTTTTAATTTCCATCTGTAGAATATGGACATTATGCTCTAGGTAAGTTTGTCCAGATGAAATCTCCAGCCTGGGATATATGTAACATCTTATCAATAGACACCTAAAAATTGGATTAATCCTCCAAAATTTGTGTACTAAAGCTTCTATTTATGTTCTAATAGGACTTACAAGTGAGACTTTTGGGTAGTAATTAAGTAGGTAAGTAAGTCTAGTATAAGCAGTAGAGTTTATGACATGTAACAGTGCCTTTTTGAGGAGAGGGGAAGAAAATATAAACTCTTCTACTCCCTCCTCTTCCACTTCTATGTGAGAAAACAACAACAACAAAAAATGTATACTGTCTATAAACAAGACCAAAGCCCTCACCGGAGAGGTAAACTGGCTCGGAGCTCAATCTTGACTTGGAGCTCTGGAACTACATGGAAAGACTTCTTAATACTTAATCTACTCAATCTATTTTATTTTGTCATGGCAGCCCAGGCAAAATAATCTAAAGAGAGATTGTTAATTGAGGTCGCTAATG